>PVLC010001191.1:28956-153046 GCA_004027655.1 Graphiurus murinus | reverse complement strand
GGTACTGGGGATTGAACTCAGGGGCATTCTACCTCCGAGCTACACCCCCAGCCCTATTTTTTATTCTTTATTTTGAAACCGAGTCTCACTAAGTTGCGGAGTGCCTCACTAGGTAGCTGAGGCTGGCCGCGAACCGGGATCCTCCGGTCTCAGCCTCCCAAATGCTGGGATTACAAGCGTGCGCCACCACGCCCGGCTAGGAATTTTAATTTTTATAGATTAAAAAAAGATTAAGAGAAGCACTTACAAAACAATACAGTGACTAAAGGTAATATTAAACAGAACATGTTAATTTTGAATCCAGAAGGGCATGGCTGCTATCTCACAACTCATGTCTAGCAGGCCTGATAGAAGTTTACAAACCTCCTTTCTTTTATGTCTTCACCACCACTATTTGAGATCAACTATTTAAAAAAATATGCACCAGGAACCATCCCTGAAACAAAGTAGATTTCTTCAAATTTTAGCTCCTTCCTGGCTTCTTCCTGTATTTAATGCAGAGGCTTAGATTTCTGCAAGCAAGAGATAGCATTTTAGAAGGGGGATGCTCAGTGGTACACTTTCCTTGGGAAATAGTTCACTTTCATTTGTTTTTTTGGCTGCCAAAAGGTCCTGGGTCTGAAAGAGTGGTCTTTAAACAGTGGCTCTAGCAATGTCCCTGGGGAGGCCAGCAAATGCAGGGCCAGAATAAGAACCCAAGTTGAAGGGGGATTTGATCTAAGTGGGAGGCAGATAATGAGCGGATTAACTCAAGTCCAGGGAAGTAAAAAGAGAAGGAGAAAAATAGATAAAGTGGATGCATATTGGAATACCAAGTAGCTGAATGTGACCTTTCTGGCTGCAGATGGCTCAGCTGACTAACAGGGCTCTTTGCAGCCGGTGAGAGGTCTTCCCAAAACTGAAAATACCTCAGAAGAGAGGCATGGGGCCTCCAGAGCTGAGCACAGAGAGGTCTGCTCAGTCCTCCTGCAAATAGCTGATGAGTGGCCATACTCACTGTCAGAGTCATCAAAGCAACCCCAAGGGAGCTGATAGCTTATAGGATTATTTCCAAAAGGTAACTCTGTCTTTTAGATGATTGCTAACTGGATCAAACTGAATTTCACAAGCATACTGCATTTAAAAAAGTAATTGTGGTCTGGTAAACACATTGCTTAGATCAGAGTTTGCAAATGCATTAATCCCTTCATTTAAGAGCCTTCTATATGCCAAGGACCTCTTGAGGTGCTGGAGACTGAATATTGATCAAATTCTCTAATTTCTTAGAATAGAATTTATATATTTTTGAAGGTGAGAAGGCTAACAGTAAACAAAAAAATGTTGTTAAATATAAAGTATGCCAGATGATGATAAATTCGAGTAAAAATTTAAAGTCCATTAAGGGAATTAGCAAGTGTTCAGGGTGGAGGTGGGGAGGAGTGGTTGCAATGTCAGGAGCAGAAGGTATACTGAAATGGTTGTCTGTAAAAGTGGCCACAGAGCAAAGCAGGGAAGGGCTTAGCCCCCATGTTACCTGGTAGAAGACCTTCCCAGCACGGGGAAGATCAGGCAATCCAGGGCAGCCAAAATGGGATGAGCAAAAGAAGGGAGGTAATTGAGGGAAGAGCAGGGAGAACCACAGATCATGGCTGGACCAGTGGTTTTTACACAAATGGTGAGATGGGAATTCTCTGAAGGGTTGTGAGCAAATAAGTGATTTGATGTAATCTAAATCCATTGAAAAGGCAGAGTCTGTCTGTTATGTTGAGTGGATTACATTGGTTTATGGGCTTCCAGAAGTTGGGAGACCAGTTATAGCAATCTTGACTGGAGATGATATGAACGTGGATTCGGCAGTTGGGGTGGAGGCAGTGAAAAGGGGGAAGATGCTGGATGGATTTTAAATATAGAACCAACGGGTAAGTTCATGAGTTGGGTTTCATATGTAAGCAAATGCAGGAGTCATTGGCTGAGATCAGAAGGACTTTGAAAGAAAGCTCGGGGGTTAGAGTTGGGGGGAGATGTGGACTTCAGTTTTGGCTTTCTGAGTTTGAGATGTCTGTTAGATGGCAGAGTGGAGGTGTCCTGAAAGCAGAGTGGTATTCTGCATGGTTGACTTCTTTCATGCTGACTGATACCGACATACAGTAGTGACTAAGCAAAACGCAGTGTGGAACAGGAGTCTGTAGTCCCACCTTGGTCAGGGAAGAGCCTTGACTGACCAGCAGTGCTGACTGTGCTGGCAAGAGTAGAGTCTGTGGAAGCGCCATTCCTATTTTAAATAATACAGGTGAGTTCTATGGTTCACATGTCTGTTCTCCAAAATTCATGTTGAAACTTAGCCCCCAACTGAATGGAATTCAGAGGTGCAGTCTTTGGGAGGTGAACAAACCAAGAACAATCCAACTTTACGAATAGTTAGCATCCTTATGAAAGGCTCCAGGTGAAAGAAAGCACTCCCTTCTCTCCTTATCTTCTCCCATGCAAGGACTTGGTTTCCTACTCTTCAGAGGATGCAGCAGCAAGCTGCCATCTTGGAAGCAGAGCAGCACTCACCAGACCCTGCTCGTGCCCTGATCCTGGAGTTTCCAGCCTAACAAAGCCATAGGAGATAATTCCCAACATTTATACATTATCCAGTCAGTAGTATTTTGTTATAGAAGTGTAAAGGGGCTAAAATAATGGGATTTTTAAACATTCTTTTCTCATGCCTCATACAGAGTGATTTTTGTAAGTTTAATTTGGAGCTTGTCATAATCATAGAGTCAATTTAAACATAACAATTAGCTTCAATTTTAAAGGAGATCCACAGAGCTCTTTGTGCTGCTCAGACAGAGTGGGTGGCAGGCTCTGAGAGCTCCTTTGAAACCTTCCGCAGGTTGCTCTTCCTCCTTCACAACATCAAAGACTCGGGACCATGCAGTATCCAAGAGACCTTGTTCATGACACTGTTCTGTAGGAACTAATTATCAGCTTTCTCTAGAGGGTTAGGACAGATGCCTCCAGTCTTTTGTCTTGCTTGACCTCCTGGTCAAATAACCACCTCTCCCCACGCTCAGTCTTCTCCCTAGTGCTAGGCACAGCTTTCAATAAGACTGGAAAATACTCATCTTCCCCTAAATTCTTCACAGCTTCACCCTCTTTCAAAGTGACCTCTAAAAATCATTGTCTCTCACTGGAAGAACAAGAGAGCTCTTGAATCTGCACACTCATATTTACCAATCTATCTGCAGCTACATCTTTTATACCCCCTTTCCTATTTCAACGAACTCACTGTCCTCCCTCCTATGGAAGGATGAGCCTTTGACTCGGATAGTGCATCCCAAGAGCTCCTGCTTCCTCAGGATCCTTGGTTCTGTGATTATCCCCCTCCCCAAGCAAACAAAAAGCAGCAGTTCTCCTTGCAGAAAGGTCTCTAAGATTCTTTCTTGAATAGTATAAAACAGTATCTTTCTTGATTCCCCAACCCCTCTAATTCACTTTAGAGAAAACTATCAGAGACACTGGATCTGCTCACTGTAGTCATAGCCTGGGTTACCTTTTTCCTTGAATCTGAACACACCATGGAGACCGCTTTGGTCAAGGCTACTAGTGATTTCCACATGATTAACATTTGGGCAGTCCCAGTCCTCATTTTATTCAAACTTTCTGCAGGTAGAATGGAGCCTTCTCTTTAAACATTTTGTTCATTTATTTTTTTTTTCATATCTCCTTCATATTTTACCACCTGAACTTCCTCAGTTTTCTTTGTTGGGTTTCTTGTATTTCATAGATAGACTGGACTGATGAAAATTAAATGATATGGTTGTTATGAAATACCTAGTAAATGTATACCACTGTTAGTGGAGTGTTCTGGGACATGCTTGTAATGTTAGTACTTAGGATGGTGAGACAAGAGGATCATAGGTTAGAGCCCAGCCTCAGCAATTTGGTGAGATCCTGTTTCAAAAAATAAAATAGGGCTGGAGTGTGGCTCAGAGGTAGAATGCCCCTGGGTTCAATGCCTGGTACAGCAAAAATTTTACAAAATTTTATATCACTGTCAGTGATTGTCTTCCTCCATTTCTCTCTCTCTCTCTCTCTCTCTCTCTCTCTCTCTCTCTCTCTCTCTCTCTGTGTGTGTGTAATTTTGACTTTCTTTTTCAATGTGGGCTAGTTCATTTATTTACAGATATTCCAGTGAGCGTGAACACTTTAAATAGCTTGGAGCTCAGGTCTTAAGACAGTTTTCTCCATCCAATCCTTCCCTGTATGATCTTATTGAGGTTCTTGATTTTCTAAAATAACTGTGTGCTTAACACTCACTAAGTCTCAACCTATCCTCTTTGTTCTCTTTTGTCTGATTGCAAGACTTAATGTATCACGTGCATGTGAGTTTTCTCAGAATTAACACATTAAAGAAAACTTTGGGTGAAAACTCTCTCTAGGACATCTTCACCATCCTTGTGAATTTGTTCTTTGAAATCTTCATACAATATACCGTCATGTTCCAGTTGCTACACTTTTATAATGTAGACGTTACTCAACCATTTTTATTATTCCCGATGTTGCCACCATTATTCATCCCTGGCCATCACAATATTTTCCCTGTTGACCTCTTTACTTTCACTCTTGCCTCCCTGGCATTTTATAAGTACTTGGTTTCTTGGATTTTGCTCTTTTTTGTTTCCATTTCAACTAGAACAACTCAAGAATTTTTGATGAAAGGCAGTCATCTATTTTATTTAGCAGCATGTGCTTTCTGCTCTGAACTATAACTTAACACAGAGTAGATGCATAATCTCTAAATACCAAATAAAAATGAGGTGAGTAAATCAATGTATGTGGTTTTAAGTGTATCATAAAAATATCTACAGAATAAAATCAAACACCAGTATGAAAGCAATGTTATTTTTAAAGATTGTTTGGCTAAATTCTACTCATGTGAGCTATAGACACTACAAACAGAGAACTACCTGGATATCTGGAGAATATAGTCTTGTGGTGTGAGCTTCCTGCTTGATAATAGGCAAAGAACTTCATTTATCAATTAGTATTCAATATACTACCCTCTAAAGTGAAGGGGGCCAAGCCCTCATGTGGTTTTGGTATCCTGATTTCATATCTAATTTAAAGTACCAAATGTTGACTATAAACAGTTTGTAATTGGGCCTCTGTCTTATGCCAAATAAATAAGACCATATTCCATTTATACTAAAAAATAATCCTTATCATTCCTTTTTGCATAAGTAATTCCCTTTAAAAAGTTTCTCTATTGGGTGAGGTGTTGTATTTAATAAATTACTCTGTGCTTAGTAAAATATCTTCCAAATGTTCCAGTGATGTACTGTAGCATACTAGATTTGGTTTATGAGAGTTGATTAGTAACTACTCAAGAATTTTGGAAGCCCGTTGTTAAACATTAGTAGCTTGAAATTGGCCAAAGACAGCAAATGCCACAAATCAGGGACTTTTGCTTTGTTTTGATTTACTCTTTTTTCTTTAATATGCTGAAGGGCTGGTTTACTAGCATACCACTGTCACTGACATATTTATTTCACTGGAGAGACTGAGGATATATATCACACTTTTTAGTAGAGCAAGAATAATACAGCAGAAGGATACTAGAAGTATGGTGTTTACACCAGGTCCTTTGCAGACTCCACCTTTCTTGATTTCCATAATAGTATTGTATATCTCATAGTATCATTTATACCATATAGATGTGTAACTGAGGCCAGAGACTTGCCTCATTCCCTCCAGTTCAATTTCTCTTTCTTCCCATGTCTCCTTCCCCCCATACCTTCCTTCCTTTTGCCTTTCCTCATTCCTTCTTTACACAACAGCATTGTGCTGAGCAGAAATCCAAGGACAGAGATCTGATGGAATTTTTTACTATGACTTTATATTAATTTATAAAGTTATAAATATAATGTTAAAGTATTTCAGAGTTAGGTGTGATGGTCCACTTCTATAATCCAAGTCAATTACTTGGGAGGCTGAGACAGGAAGATCATAGATTCATCAATGTAAGCTAGACTCTTAGCATCCTAGTGAGACCCTGTTGTAAAATGAAAAATAAAAATGTCTAGGGGTGCAAATCAGAGATAGATTTCCACTATGTTTAATCTTCAATGTCACACACACAAAAAAATCAGAAATACAAATAGAAATGTTAAAAGAAAAAAGGAGAATACAGGAAGCTTTTGGAAAAGGAACTATTAGAAAAAAAAAGTATGTATAACAGCAAAACTGAAGTGTGTAAGGAGAGAAGTGTGAGTTTTGACATAATCACCAAGATGTGACATCAGAAGAGGAGGGATAGAATACAGAGTTAACTTGCTTCATTACTCCACTCATTCTTTCTTTTTCTTTTCTTTCTTTTTTTTTTTTTTTTGAGGTACTGGGGATTGAACTCAGTAGGTGCATTCTACCTATACCCCCAGCCCTATTTTTTATTCTTTATTTTGAAACAGAGTCTCACTAAGTTGCAGAGTGCCTCATTAGGCAGCTGAGGCTGACCTCGTACCTGGATCCTCTGATCTCAGCCTCCCAAATGCTGGGATTACAAGCATGTGCCACCATGCCTGTCTCTCCACTCATTCTTTCAACAATGATGTATTGCATATTTGTGATGAAACTCTTAAAACTTTGTGGAACATTTTGAGATCAATCAAATTTGGATATTTTTCTTAAGTTAAACATATGCATATAAATAATGTAGTCAGTATAAAGAGGAAATAGAAGATTACAGAGTGCCTCTGGGACCAAGAAAAGTGTATTAAAAATAGAACACTCTAGAGTAACAAAAACAAAAGGAGATATAAACAGAAACACACACAGACACACATACATGCATATGTATATACATACACATGTACATACATTCATGCTTATATATGAATATAGATGTTTTATTAAGTAATAGTTCATGTGATATCAAAGCTGAGAAGTTGGACTCTCTACTCTCTGTAAGCTGGAGACCCAAGAAGCTTATAGTACAGATTTCAATCTGAATCTGAAGGTCTGAGAGCTGAGAGTAAGGAGGACAGATGGGTATCCCAGCTCAACCAGGCAGGCAGTGTTGATTCTGGATTAGCATACGAACTGCTGAACTGAGTAAAAACAAATGGCTCTCCCCAACATTCCCAACACAGAGTGGGCCTCAAATGACATTCTGGGGCCTGAACAGAACACAAGGTAAGGGAAGTGTAGGTTTGTACTTTGCTGACTGCTTGAGTTGGACTACTGGTCTTCCCTTACCTTCTTCACTCTTGTTTCTCAGGCCTCCAGAGGCTGACTAGAATCTCCATCACTGGATCTTTGGTTGTGAGGCATTCAGACTGCACACAAAGTTAGGATTAGGACTAGCCCTCCTGTGTCTCCAGTCTGCAGAGGCCAGAAAGTGGGACTTGTAGTCTCCATAACTATTCCTTGAGCCATGAGAGAGAATATCTTTCTTTCTTTCTTATTTTCTTTCTTTCTTTCTTCTTTCTTTCTTCTGTTTCCCATACAAATATATATAATATATACATACACAGTTGTATGGATATATGTATAGGTAGATATATATCCATATCTATATCTATCTATCTATCTATCTATCTAGAAATATTTCTATATATCCATATCTATTATCTATTATCTATCTATCATCTATTATAGTGTCTTGATCATCATTCTCACTGATATCATGCAAGATGATTTACCACACAACTAACAAGAAGGAAGACTTATTTTCTCATAGTTTTTTAGACATTCTGGGTTCCATCCATGTGAGGCCAAGTTCTGAAGCTCAGGGCATGGCCATGGAAAGTGGAGAGAGAGAGATAACTCAAGGCTCTGATCTCACATCATGGGGGCCAGAAGCAGAGAGAGAGGAAGCAAGCAAGGGGATTCAAAGACACAACAGAATCTCAAGGCCACACCCCCAGGGACCCAGCTTCTCCAGCCACACTCAGCCAACTTAGTTTACCACTTAGATAAATCCATTACAATGTATCTATTTATCTACTGATAAGATTATGACCCTTATTACCTAAACAATCAACCCTGAACTCTTCAGGGAACATTCCATATCTGATCACAACATATGGTTTGAATCTTAAATGTTTCCCAGAATCCTATTTGTTAAAGTTTTGGTCTCCAGCCTGTGGCACTATTAAGAGGAAGTGTCTAATTGAAGGAAGTTAGGTCATGGACAATGTGCTTTAAAGGAAATACTGGAGCCCTGGCTCCTTCCTCTGTCTCTCTACTTCCTGGCTGCAGTGAAGTAAGCAGATTTGCCCTATCCTGTGCTCCAACAGTGATGTATCAGCTTATCACAGGCTCTACGACAAGCAAGCATGGACTGAGGCCTCTGAAACTGTGAGCCAAAAAGCTTTCCCTCCTTTTAAGTTGTTTAGCTTAGTACTTTCTCATAACAACATAAAATGAACACTATCAAAATCTATAACAATTTATCCATATATATATATGAATATCTATCTGTATAAGTATATCTATCCATATATAAGACAGATAGAGATATAGATAGATATCCATACTACCAGTTCTCTTTTTCTGAAGAACTATGACTAATATACCATGTAAGATAATATATTCACATAATTGGGGGATTAGAGTGGACATCTTTGAGAGGGTCATCATTTGGCTACTACAAATATTTGTTCTCTGAGTCCAGGTGTGTCTGTTAAAAGAAGAAAAGAAAAGACATATTTAATTGACGATAGGTTGCTGAGAAGGCACAGTTTGCTAATTTGCCCTATAACTATAACAGGTAAGAACATGAGAAAGAAGATGTAGTCTGCTGGCAGGGCCTTGTATGGTTTCTGAGAGGAAGGAGAGTTGTAGCCTCCAGTGCTCAGGAAAGGTGAATGGATCCCACTGGGGCAGCAGATGGGCTGAAAACCCCTGCGAACTTGGGAAAACATGCAATTCAGTCCTGTCTGGAGGAAAGGATTGTGCTGAGTATAGTGGTGCATGCCTGTAATTTCAGTACTTAGGAGACTGAGACAGGAGAATCACAGGTTCAAGGACAGCCTCAGCGACTTAGCAAGACCCTCAATAATTTAGTGGGGCCTTGTTTCCAAATAAAAAATAAAATAGGACTGGAGGTGTAGCTCAGAGGCAGAAGGTCTCACCAACAGGTTCCCCATTGTGTATGATTAATTGATAGGCCAAACACTAGAGATGCCTGAGGGCATCACAAATGAAACGGACACCTTGACACACTCATCAGAGATCCAGCAGGTAGAATGACTTCTTTCTCCCTGTCTTTCCTCATCAAGCATAGAGAAAGATGACTTGATAGTAAGAGTAGGTCATGTCCTCATCTGAATTTAATGTTTTATAAACTCCAAGTCACGTCTACTATTTTGGATAGATGAGAGAGAGAGAGAGAGAGAGGCATATAATTACTGCTATTACAAAGAACATAAAGCTTCCTATATTTGTACCACAGAGTTCAGTCTCTTTGATTAAGCCAAGATTGATTCCATTTTCTGTGTGTTACTGGGTAAGAATCTCTCCTAGAGATAAATATCATAAGGCAGTACCTCAGTCCTTTCTCTTCTGCATGGAAAGAATTCATGCAGAAAGCACAAATTGGGGGAATATGAGAGGTTTACTTAGGAAGTGGGGGCAAAGTAATAAAAGAAGGACATGATAAAGGTAGTTACATTCTACAGGAAACATTGTATTATGTGATAAAGAGTCCAGAAATGGCACAAGACAAAGGAGTTCCTCTGTATAGACAGAGTCTGTAGTGGTCCATTTTGGGATGTGGAAAACTTCTGGAGTCTCCCACATGGCAAGTTTTATTCATACTGGAAACATTTCCCCCTAATGCATATGCATCGGAGAGGTCTCTATCTCTTTTCCTGCTGTAACTTAGTACTCTGCCTGCACCTCAGTTAGTTGGAGTTGCCCCCATGTCTCCACCCTATCCCACAGAGGGTGTCTAAGTGAGGCTCTGTGGGTGGTACAGTCTTCTGATATTCCTGCAGGTTTTTAACCACAGCTCTTTGTCATTTTAAAAGCCTGTTTCACTTTCTCCCTCAGGTGCTTCATGTCTATCCCTATGTCCCAATCCAAACTTCCTGTTTCTTTATCTAAGTACCTAACATGTGGAGCCCCATGTTGAAATAATTGGAGGAACACCTTTATAAATAGGCAAATATCCTCCAGGAGCCATGTGCTTTGTTTTTTTGTTGTTGTTGTTTTTTGTTTTTTTCGAGGTACTGGGGATTGAACCCAGGGGTATTCTACCTCTAAGCTACACCCTCAGTCCTATTTTTTATTTTGAAACAGGGTCTCACTAAGTTGCAGAGTGCCTCACTAAGTAGCTGAGGCTAGCCGTGAATCTGGATCCTCCGGTCTCAGCCTCCCAAATGCTGGGATTACAAGCATGCACCACCATGCCCGGCCATGTGCTTTGCTTTAAGTCCTGTCATCATTCAACTGAGAAATCATTTTGGTTTTGATGTTTACACTGTCTCAATTGTGAAGGAAAGGATCTTGTCTCTGTGAACAAAGACATTGAGGCACTATGTAAGTGAATGAGTGAACAAACAATGGATGGAAAATGGTTTGGACATTGACTGACAAGGAGTTGATGGAATTCAGATGTGACTTGGGTTTCTCTTAGCTCTGGGGTAATTTGGAGAAAATATGTATTTACACTAGCAGTAAGAGAAGCAAGGGGCACCAGTGGCTGATCAGGGCATGGCAGCACACACCTGTAATCCTAGTACTCAGAAGGCTGAGACAGGAGGATCTCAGATTCGAGAACAGCCTTAGCAGCATAGTGAGACTCTCCGCAACCTGGCAACCTGATGAGACCCTGTTTCAAAACAAACAAGTAAAAAGGACTGGCATGTACCTCAGAGATAGAACCTCCCTTGGTTCAATACCTAGTGCCATACACACACAACAATAAATAAATAAATAAATAAATAAATAAATATTTAAAAATTAATTGTGGGTGGAGATGAACAACATGACTGAGATTTCAGTTTTCAGTGCTCTTTTCCTGACAATAGGAATTAAGCAACTAGACTTGCCTAATTGTAATCATCTTTTGCTCTCTCTGCCTGCTCGTGCCTTGTTAGAAAGACCACTGACTTATACCAGGAAGGAACATTGCACTTTTTCAAACTCCTATTTTTAGGGATCATGTATAATTACACCAGATGGCTGTTTAAATCTGTTGGCATTGTTTCCACTGTACATTCATTGTTAGAAACCCATTTAGTTAGACTTCAAAGAGAAGCACAAAGTTGCAATAATCCACAGATTTAGCATTGATCTCTTTTTTGTAAGCCTTTTAAAACACTTCCAAATGGGAGGTTAAGGGAGATGCTGATAGGAGATTTTCCTGAAATGTGTTGACAATGGAGCAAGAGAGCTCGTTTCTGAAGAACAGTCTCTAACTTCAAATGGTTGCTAGGGGCATGCATGGTGGGGTAGACAGCACCTGCAGCCCTGGTTTTCATGATTGCCTTCATTTATTTCATTATGACTTCTCCAAATTATTCACAATAATCTTATCATGATGATCTAATAGTCATTGGCCTTTTTATTTATTTTCTGTTGCAAATGAAAAAGTCTATCCTTTCTTGTCTCCATTCCTTCTCTCCTTGCTTACTTGCTTCTTTCCCTTCTTCTTTCCTCCTCTCTCCACTCCCCAGCCCTTTTCTCCCTACCTCCATCCCTCCCTTTCTCCCTCTCTCCCTTTCTTCTTCCCTCTTTCTTTTTCCATCCAGTCATTTGTTCCTCCATCATCCATTCATTTGTTCATTATTTTTAAGCTTCTCTCTTCTTTATCCTCCAGTTGGCAAACTGAAAATAAAATCATTAGCAAACTATCAAGCATGGCATAAAAACAGGAAAGGCAGAATAAATAGTTATTATTTTATAAATTATTAAATGTACCTATGTTTCAAAAGATTGAGTCCTTATGCAATCATCATGCCTGATTTCAGAGAACACCTGGATTTGGAACAGATGAAGAGGACAAGATTTTACAGCCACACATTGCTTAATGACATTTCAGTCAACAGGAGATTACACATACAACGTTGTAGAACATATGGCCTCAGTATGTAGGAGCTAGACCATCGCAGTTTGCAAAAGTACACTCTGATGTTCACACAATAACAAAATTGTCTAATGGAGCAATTCTCAAAATGTATCCCTGTCACCAAGTGATGCCTGACCTTATGGTATAGAAGGGACCTGCCGACCTGCCTTTAAAGAAATGTTTCTCAAATATCATCTCCAAATGCCCTCTAGATTGCCTCCTCATATAATGACCTGTCCATTTACCTGGTGGCTGCACATCTGAGAAACATGTCAACCAAAATCGCAGCAGCACACTTAAGTTGGAAATAAGACAGACACAGAAAGACAAGTGCCTGATGATCACACTGCCATGTGGAATGTAAAATGTTGATCTCATAGAAGTTCAAAGTAGAAGAGTGCTTACCAGAAGCTGGGAAGACTGAGGTAGGGTGGGGCTGATCAATGGGTATGAAGTTATAGTTAGTAAGAGTAAGAAGTTCTGGTTTGCTTATTGCACAGCAGTTGACTATAGATATCAATTATTCACTATGTTTTAAGAAGTTAGAAGAAAGTATTTTGAGTGTTTTTATCATAAACAAAAGATAAATGTTTGAGACAGGTTATGTTTAACCTGATTTAAACACTATACAACATATACACAAATTGAAACATCACATGGTACCCCTTAAATACTTGTAGTGTTTAGGTTTTTATGTATCAGCTAAAAATAAGTGAAATAAGTATTAGTTGCTTTCATTGCTCAATAACTTTATTTTGCATTAAGACAGTGTCACCTTGACTTAAGGAATTATTTTAAATTATTTAGAAATAATATAAAGAAATAACAATAGGACTGTGACAGATATTACTAGGTGGAGGAAACAGTAACATATTTTAAAAGCAGAAAAGGGGAAAATTATAGTCTTAGAAGTTTGAAGATCAAAGAGCTTTATGGTTCCCCAAAAGTACAGATTTTAACAAATTGTGTGTATGAATGAGAATATGAATCTATAATAAAGTGTTTCTGCATAATTCTCATCAGAATTTATTTTGTAAAAATGAGACAAAATAAGATTAAAATAACAAATACAAAACAATACAAATATTATCTCTATTTCTAATATATTTTCCTAAAAAAATTAGGCAAAGAATTATGAAAAACTAATCTAGAATAATAATTACATGATAAAAATATAATTTTTGTCATTTGGAAGTAATATGAATGCTTACCAGGAAAATCCAATAGATTCACCTTAGAAAACATTCTTATTAACTAGTGGTAATAATAAAATGACTAATACTTGAAGCAAAAGTAATATTTCTTTTATTAAATTATAGCATCTTCAAATTATAGGATTTTATACCCAGAAGAAATAAAAATTTGAATAAGTAAAAATAAGATGATAAAAAAAGTTCAGGAACTAAGTGACTATAATTAAAAATATATAAAGAGGCATTAAATAGATAGAGCCAAAGAAATAGTGCTCCAGACAGGAGGTACAACTGCTATACCTATGCAAAGAAAATGCAGGGTAAACAGTTTTAGGAGTGTGGGATTCTTGATCCCAGAGGGAAGGATCCCATAGGCAGAGTGTGAAGTTAGATCAGGAAGGGGCCCTATCTAATAGAACTGATTAGGTTTTATTCCAATAGCAGTAAGACCTTACTAAAGAATATTAAGTGTGGGTGTTGATAGGATGGATTTGCTCTTCTGGAGGGATGCTGTGCCCGCTCTGCGAGAGTGTTACAAGAACTGTAGCCTGAGCAAGAGCTGGAGGTACAACACTGGCCCAGGCAAGAAACAACAGTGACAAGATAAATTAAATCTGATGTGGTCTACTTAAGATAATGACAAAGAGTAAAATAAATAGTATAGGGAGTGGGAAAATGAATATTCACATAGATGGACATAGGTGTACACATATACATACACACTCACAACACTGCCTTGTTTTATAAGCCTATTTAATTATTTTAGCAACATTTATCAAAGTCCTACAAAATAGGTACACATACTTTGACCTAGCCATTTAACTCCATAAGGAATTATCCTAGGAAAATGACTGAATTGATTTCTGAACATTTTATACTGTAATTTCATCTCAGAGTTATTTATAATAGGGAAAAGTGGAAGTGCCTGTACTAACCTTCAAGGGATAATTGGTAAATAAATCATGCTTTGTTCATTTCAAAGATTGATTGCTCAGAAGTCATTAAAAATGATGTTGCAAACCTTCACTTAATGAAATGAACTAGCACTGAGTGATCAATTTTGTTAATCCATGCATCTGTATATACACGCAAAAAATCACAAAATATTATGAACCAGAATATTAATAATTATAATTTATGAGTGTGAGATCATTACCTAATTTTATGTATTTATATTTTGCTATGTCACCATCATGTAGTAAAATAACAATTTTGTAAATTTGTTTTAAAATGGGCCAGTAAAGACACAGGCTGTGTTTAATAATGTGGCATCATAGTAAAACCCTATGAGATTGCCACCAAAACTACTTGAATTTCCTACATAGTATGAAATTTTATAATGAACAGTCTAAAAGAGGTAAGATTAAAGTTTTGAGAAACTGACTTATGGAGGGATAGCACATTTGTGGCTGAACAATTGTCATTTTCTTTTTATCACTTAGACTTCAATAGTGGCCAACACTGGTCCATCCATCATTGTCTTATATGGCTTAATTGACAGGGCACCACACTGAACTATAGTGATACCTGGATAAACCAGGACCCCACTCCATCATCACCAGCTGATAAACTCCTCTGTCTTATTTTAACACAGATCTAGAATTCCTTACTTCTCATAGAATTAAGGAAGCGTTAGCCATTGCTCCTTAGGACTCCCCCCTTGACCACAGCTGTGGTTATGTGTCTGTCCTCCCAATCAGAACATGAGTTCCAAGGTGAAGAGGAGATGATTCTGCATCACCTCTTCCCTTGGTGTTTGTTCCAGACTCTGGAACACACTAGGTGCTAAATATGTGCTAGGTAAACTGAAAGAACGGGGGAATCACCATACTTATATTCATTATGTGGTTAAATATAAGATAATATAGTAGTGAGTAATTAATATATTGCTTTTCAAAAACAAGTAGAAAAATACTCAACATTACGGAGTTACATTGAGTACAAAATGAGATACCACTAAACACCTACTAGAGTGACTGAAATACCAAATATTAGTGAAGATGTGAAGTTCAAGACACTCTCATTCCTTACAGGTAGGAAAGAAAGTGGTACAGCCACTTTGAATGAAATTGTAGACAATTCCTTATAAATTAAATTTGTACCACCTAATCCAGGAATTGTGCTCCTAGGTATTTACCAAAGACACTGAAAATGTGTGCCCACAAAAACATCACACATACATGCTTATTGTGTCTCTATTCATAATTGCTCCAAACTAGAAACAACCAAGTTATACTTTATATGGGCAAATATATCAACACACTATGGTGAATCTATACAATGCAGTAATGATTCAACAATGAAAAGAACACATGGATGAAACTTTAATGCATATTACAAAAGTAAATCTGGGAAAGCTACATCCTCTAAAATTCAACTAATTATGAGTCTGAAAAAAGCAAAACAAGTTTAGTGGTTACCAGAAGTTTGTTGGGTAGGCAAAAGGGGATGGATAGGTGGAGCACAAGGGATTGTTAAGGCAATGAGCCATTGTTTTATGATATTATAATGAATATATGACCGCATTTGTCAAAACCCATGGCACTCTATAGCTCAAATTGTGAACTTTAATATCAGTGTTAATGTATCAATGAATATTCAATTTTAATGAATAGTACAAGATATTAGCAAGAGAAACTGTGGGGGGGGTATATGAGAACTCTGTACTGTCTGTTGAATTCTGTGAACTCAAAACTGCTCAAAACAATAGGCCTATTCATTAAAAAGAAAAACAACAACACTAACAACATCTTGATTGATTTATTAACCAAGCTTGATTCTAAAAGTTTCTCTACCATTAATTTAAATAGGAACCTGAGCAATATTATAATTAAATACAGGAAGGTACAAGAGTGCTCTGTTGCCTGAAAAATTGCACGTCTGGGGACAGGCTGTAATGTGCAATTAGGTGTTTAACAATCAGAGTCTATTGCTCCTCTGTGTAATTCCCTCCAATGGTTTTCTTCTGCACTTAGAATAAAATCCAACTCACCAGGTCATGTATGAGATGGGAACCTTCCTATCCATTCTTCTCACCATACCAATGTCTCGTTTGCTCAGTGCACTGTAGAGAGCTCAGCCTTCTGCCTGTCTCTCTTCCTCATCAAGCTCACAGGGACTTCCTGCTTGTTCTTCTGCCTGCCTGGGTACATTCTTCATCACTTTGCTGGTTTCTGATTATAGTTTATATTTTGTTTATAGTTTATGTGAGCCTGAATAGAAATGGTTTATCCTGTCCTCTTCACCATACCAAAACTACTGCCAACACTATCCTCTTGCATCTTTACCATTGCAATTATCCTTTATCCGGTGTATTTTTTTTCTGTCTGACACTCTCCACTGGAAGGCTAACTCCATCAAAAGCACAAATCTTGCTTGTCATTGTACCCCTGTTTTACCCAGTGTCTAGAAATACCTGCCCCATAGTGGTTGTTGAATACATATTTGTTCAGTGAAATGAAGGAATATATGACAATTGGATTAATATCATTGAGCATATAAGTCTGCTTAGGTATTTCTAGGGTCTGGAAGTAATCCTCAGTTTCACCACACATAAATTGAGAAGCTCCTATTAAACGTTTTCTCTCTTTCAGCCTTAGCTTCAAAGAGACTTTCAGACTGCTTGGGATCTGAAGATTTCTCTGGCTCTAAAATCCCACATTCTTTATGGTTAAAAATGATTGAGGTGCCACTGGAGACACCCTAATTCAGATATACTCTATTAAGAGTGCAACTTCTATGATGAAATATGTCAGATCAGCATACTGGAGCCACCTTTCAGAGTGACATTGTCACACACATCTGGTCAAATAAATTAATATTCCCATCTGGATCAACGCTTTTGGCAGGAGCCACTAGCAGTAATGCCACATGACCCCTGTGCTATAAAATTGAATATGTGTTATCATTTTGTGCCATCAGGTAATGAAAGTGTTGGCTTTCCATTGTCCTGTTGTTTCCCAGGATCATGCATTAACCTGCACCTGGCATTCTACCTCAGGAGGGGCTGCAGAATCTCCCCTCTTCATGGAACCATGTGCACCTCTGATTCTGTCTTTTCTCTGTGGAAAACATCAGCATGTACTAGATCAGTAATTATTTTAGGTAAACTATGCAACAATATTACAAAAATAATGTGTGTGATTTGGAAATTTTTTGGATATTAATGTGTATGTGTGGGTGGGAGAGGTAATCCTGAAAAGTTCCCCACACAGTTCCAAATTATTACTGCCTCTAGGAGTAGGCGGTTTTCCTGAAGATCTGAGTTCTGCGCTATGTGTCGACTTCCCACGAAGAAGGTTATTGACTCATTTTTTTTCCTCTCTCACAAAAGCAATTTCTGCTCATAATGGACAGACAGTTGGTTACATGTGGCAGCCCCTGCCTTGCATGTATCTGCTCTGCTCATTGCTTTCAAAATTCAGCTTGGTTGATCATGATGGATCATGTTGTTTGGAGCTGGCACTTAAAACTGTCACATCTCAAGGACTTTGCCCTTCACTTCGTTCTCTTGTTAGAGGTAAAATGGTGTGTGGCAGATGTGTCCCTAGTAGCAAAGTAATGTGTGCTTCATACAAGACAGTCTTATCTGCTGAAAAGCTCCAGAAAGCCCATGTGCCAGAGAAATATGTGACATTTAGGTACCTTTGGAACAATGACATGGGGGTCATACTGTTTTCTTTCAACCAGAGGTCAGTAAAGGAAATGCTAGTCATAAAGAAAGAGGAAAGGATTGAAGAAAACCAATCAACTATTAACCCAAGGCAGTGTAAATGCCAAAAGAATGCTTTACATTTTCTGAATATATATGAAGAACAGAAACTCCTGCTAGAACACAAATAATATATTTTAAAATGCCTGACACGTAGTATTTGCTTGGTAAACATTCGTTTTCTTCTCCATGACAAAATGAAATTTATATTCTGTTTGCTTGACTCTTAGAGCAGTGGTGCTCTTGAGAGCTGTCCATGTGCATGGGAGAAACTGAGGCAAAGGAGGCATTGTCTCACACAAGTTTTGGTTTGCTAGGGGAGGCACAAATGCAAACATGATTGAAGATTCAGTGAAATAGGCACCAAGGAGAGGTTTGGCAGGGAAGTGTTAAAAGCCTCCATATGTGTGATTCATGTGAGCCAGAAAATTGGGAAAAAGTCATAGAAGGGATATTGAATTGAGCTTTGCAGTGTGAGGAGCAGACAGGCTGAGAGACTAAGAGTCAAGACTTGATGGGGGGAAAGTTCAGACTCTTCACTTAAGGTACTTGAAGTACAGAAGGAAGATGCAATACTTGGTTCAAAAGAGGAAAAAACAAGAAAGAAAAGGGGACTAAAAGAGGGAGTTTATATTATTACATAAGCCTGGAAGAGTTGACAAGAGTTAGATTCCCAAAGTCAGCTATGCTGTTCCCCCAGGGGGAATGCTAGAAGAAAGATCCGGGGGGTGGTAGTAGCCACAGGTGTAATTCAATAAAATAAATGAACTGTGAAAGCAAACAGAGGGCACTGAACATTTTTTTTTCTTTTTTTCTGAAAAGGAGTTGGTAAGCCAGTAAGTCTGGGGATCCATAAACCATTAGATCACTGTATCAGTTAGCATTCTCATAGCTATAATCCACACACTCGATCATGGAATTTAGAAAAGTAAGATTCATTTGCTCACAATTTCTGGAAATTCTTGGTTCATTTCATGTGAGACCAGCATCTGGATCTCAGGGTGTGGTGTTAGGAAGCATCAAGAGGGAGAGTGCATGGGCTATGTTTCTCATATCATGTAGGCTGCACCTAAGTGGGGGAGGGAGGAGAGGAGGAGCCATACATAATCCCAAGGTCACAGCTCTAGGTACATACTTTCTTCAGCCACACCTGCCATAGCACCTTAATAGCTGGACCTTGAGCAAGGCTTGGTCCACTGGAGTCCTGCAAGGCAGAAGATTCCAAAAGAAGGAATGCGTGGCATATCCCACTTTGCTTTATGTTATATTCTGGAAAAATGGGGTGCTTTGGGTTTTGCTTTCACATTAATTATAAAGGAAAATTTCTTAGAAACATAAAATGGCTGGGCAGATTATGATTCCTCAATATTGCCTGAAAAAGCAGTGCTTCAAGACAATCTATAAGATATTCACTAACCTTTTACAAACATCAGGAAATGGGCTTTGCAAGCTTAGTTACTAAACAGCCTTACACTACCTATCAGTACACAGGTTAGAAACAAAATAAATAAACCAAAGAAACTTAGGTTTACTATTTTATCTATGAGTAAACAAAGCTTTAAGACAGATAGTTCTCCCTCTCTGAAAGTTCTCCACCACATATGAACTAACTCTAGCTGCCTAAGAAAAATATAAAAAAAATACTACTTACAGGAACTAAACAAATAGTGAAGATTTAAACTAATGGATAGAAACTCTTCGTCATTAACCTTTAACACTGCTTTGTACTAAAAGAAATTTTATATATGTATTGTATTCTGTAACATTTACTTAATCCCATCAAATACCATGGGAAATGGCTTTTCTAGTTAAAGATGTACTCATTCGACCTTAGAAGAAACAAGTCTGTAAAAATCCCTGTTCTATATGCCTCATTGTAAAAGATAGTATAAAAAACAGCTACTACAAGAAATAAATAGATGTGCTTCTTCACTGCTTTGGGTGTGAGTGTATTCTCATGACCTTGTCTCATTTCCCACCTATTGAGGAACCCCTGACCCCGCTGCCTTGAGGGCTGGCTCCTGGCACACACCCTACTGGCCTGCACCACCACCCAGATAGATCCATTTTAATATTTTTATGTATTTATCCACTACTGAGATTTCAACAAAGTCCTGCTTCCAACACTGTCACCTCAATTCCATGAGGGCTGGGGGGCCCAACCCCAAAATCCAAACCATTACATTCTACCCCTACCCCCCTGCACCTCTTGATCACCTCGCAGTGCAAAATGCATTTAGTACTCTCCAAGAGTTCCCAGGGTCTTGATAGTTCCAGCATCACTCAAAAGTCCTAAAGTTCAAAAACTCCTCTGAGACTCAAGGGTGAGTGCTTGTGAGCTCCTGTAAAAGACAATGAAAGTCAAAATAAAAAAGCAAGTTACATGCATCCAATATACAAGGGCAGAGTAAACATTTGCATCTCAAGGGTGAGGAATAGGGCCGAAAAAGAAGGGATGAGACCAAAACAGTATCAAAACGGAACAGGACAAGCATTTGATCCTGCAGCTCCACTCTGGCATCTGTGGCACATGGCTGTGAGAGGCAATCTACAAGGAGCCTTGGCAGCCCTGCCCTTGTGGCCTGGTTGATTGCAAGGGGCAGCATCCTTGCTCTTATAGCCTGGCTCCATGGGTCTCAGCTTGCAGCCTTTCCTGGACATCTTTCCATGTTTCTGGCATCCTAAATCTCAGGGTTTTTTTCTTGCAACCTCAGCTTCACCCTTAGACCTTCACAAACTGCCCAATTTGGGCTTGCTTGTAGGGATTCTGACCCTGTCACACATAATATGGCTTCCCAGGCCTTCCTTTGCAATCTGGGAAGAAGTTTCCATGACCTTTTTTTTATTCAGCAAAGCCAGCCTTACAAGAGTGTCAAGATCGACCACTAGCAGGAGAAATAGTCACAAACTCTAATCACAGCTGCTGGGCCCTTTTCAATCACAGTCATAGGACCCACTCCACTCCACACATGAGCCCATGTCTATCTGAGCCACTACTGGCTGCAACCCAATCTACCACCTCTGTCATGGCCTTGGCAGAGCCAGACTCCATGATGGAAGCTGTTGGGCCTGCTTCCAGCAGCGTCACATTCCTTTCTTTGTTCCTAATCACAGCATTAGAACTCCCTCCAGCCATCTTACTTTCTTTCACAGTACCATCCCTGTGGGCCCCAGATTTACAACTACCACTTTGGAGTGACTGCAAATTATCTAAAAAGTACCTCTGCTTCACTTCCTGCTTCTGAAATTCACTGTACAATTCACTGAATGTGGACTTTGACATCCATGATGAAGTTTGGATATTTTGCTGTTTTGAGAGTTGCTCTGTTGGTTTATTAATCAGTTCATCATCTTTAAGTTTGGCTCCACTCAGCTTCAGGACAGGGGCAAAATGACAATAAGTTCTTTGCCAAAGTGTAACATGTATGGCCTCTATTCCATTTTCCTGTGGAGTCCTCTTTGCTCTCCAAAATCTCCTGAGCAGTCTCTACCATCCGCCTTTCTAACCACATTCTGGTCCTTCCAATTTCTTTTCACAAAACCATTCTGCAGATTTATAATCCACATTGTCAGGCTTAGATATAGCCATGACCCCATTCATGTACCAAAATCCATATTGGGGTTCATTAGAATAACAGAATTCACAATACATACATATGGTGAAAGGAGATTTATCAAACCAGTTTATAGTCCAAAACAGTGTAATTCCTAATGGCTGACTACACGCAAAGGAAGAAGCAACTGGACAAGTTGTTCAAGGGTTGGAATCTCAGAATAAGAGCAATTGCTAATTCAATCCCAGTCTGAGATTGAAAGGCCAAAAAACTCTCCAGAGAAACAAGAGTGAATGTCCAGTTTGAAGAGCTTAAGGCTGATATTTCACATGAGAGCAGAAGCACTTTCCTCAGTAAGAATCATGAGTGCCTTCACACAGCTTTCTTATTCTTTTTATCCAGGCCCTGAGCCTATCAGAACACTGCTGCCCACATTTGGGGTGGAACTTCCCCTTCAATCGGCCATTACATAAACCAATCATCTCTTCAACACACCCAAAGTCACACAATCTTAAGTGTTTCACAATCCAGGATCCAGTAGAGTTGACAATTCAGGCTGACTATCACAGTCATAAACATAATTAAGGTGGAGCCATGAAGTTCCAGTTTTATTCTAGAATAAAGGGGGAACTCAGTGTAAGAAGTCTTCCTGTCCATTGACTTTTGAATTTTGTTTGCTTGCTTAACGAGGAAAGTGACTTCCACTTGAGAGATAAACTTTACATTCTAAAATTGACCACAAAAAGTGCAAACACACACACACACACACACACACACACACACACACTAATATACAAGCAAAATACCTAAAGTTGCCTATCCAATTAATTCATTGCTCCATTATTTACTATTTATAATATATGCTTACTATCATGATCTTAGTACTATTCCATTGATACTTGGTACCCAGAAGCTTCCACAGTCTAATTGGATCACTTGCTAGTGAGAATTTTGCAAGGTGTGATTTTGATGGGCTCCAAGACTTTGTACTGCCTTCTTAATCTAGCTCCTCACAGGGGTCAGTCACCATCTCCCACCTCTGATCTGGCCTTGATTTCCACTTGCCAGTGTGACTTCTAAGATAGTGACATGTAAGCCATCTATGAAAGAGGTTTCCTTAGTGAATGGAAGGATATAATTTATAGTAGATACTAACACTGTGGTCAGGAAGAGCAACTGTTCTGAAGTGAGCTGACAATGGTCCAGTCATAGCAGAAAGTCATTCTGGCAAGTGGAAATCAAGGCTAGTTTAAAAATGCAATAATTCTATTTATATTTGGTGCTCAGAAGCTTCCACCTGCCTCTTTCGCTGAAATTGAAAAGTTCTTCACAGTCTTCTGAGATCAATCATGAGATAATTTTTCAAGGTGTAATTTTGATGGGCTCCAAGACTTGGTGGGATTGAGCAATTTCATGAGAGTTATTTGTATTCTGTGCTCCTAGGCCTATGCTTCAGGTGATGGCAAAAAGAAGTTACAAAGGAATCCAGAATATAGTCCATACTTGAGAAGACCTCACTACTCAACTGAGATGTCAGACCATGCTTTCCCAAAAGCCTAGTCAAACATACAATTTCAGGGCAGGTTGAGTGTGCACATAACCCAGATTCTTCCCCTTCAGGATCTTATTATTTATTTCACACTTTCCCCCCAACCTTTTACTTCACCTTTTTCAGAAGATTCTAAAACTTATTTGATATTTACTTCATGTTCACAAAGTTAAAAAATAATAATGCTATTACAGACAGGTGGATATCCAAGGGCTAGGGAGACTGAAAATGATGTGTTCAATTTTGATGAAATTCTTCATTTCTGCCTGCTGATATTTTCTACTCTGGTTTTGGATTATCTCACTCATTGAAGGAAGAACATCAGTCTTATTCTACCTCCCTATATTCTGGCAGATCTACCCAATTTCTCCTGAATTAACTCAATTGTTTTAGTGTCTACTCAGTGAACTTTGTGTTTTAAGCTTTTCCCTGTCATGTGGGATAGATCCACTCTGACCCACAATGATTTCCCTACTGTCAAGTTGGTGAGTCAATTCTCTTTATTTATAAGACAATGTAAACTCTTGAACTGATTACTTCATATGAATTTGCATATTTTCATAGGATAATGTAACATAAAATTAATCTCTACTGACCTTTTGTTTAGAGGAATGATCTAGAGATGTAAGAGGAGTAATGAAGTCTCCTAGTATTAGTGTATTGGGATCTATGTGTGTCTTTATATCATACAGAGTTTGTTTTATGAAAGTGGCTGCACCTATGTTTGGGGCACAGATGTTGATAATTATTATTTCCTCTTGCTGGATTGTTCCTTTTACTAGTAAAAAATGACCTGCTTTGTCTCTTCTGATAAGCTTGAGCTTGAAGTCTAGTTTATCTGATATCATAGTTGCTACTCCTGTTTGTCTTCGAGATCCATTGGCATGGATTACCTTACTCCAACCCTTCACATTTAGTTTGTGGGAATCTTTGCTTGTAAGGTGTGTTTCTTGCAGGCAGCATATAGATGGATTCTGGATTTTGATCCATTTTGCCACCTTGTGCCTTTTTATTGGGGAGTTGAGACCATTTATATTCAGTGTGATTATTGAGAGATGCTTTTTAATTCCTAACATTTTGAGTTTTGACTTCTCTTTTCCCTGGAGTTTATTCTTCTTTGCTTAGTTGTTTGCTTCCTGGAGATTATTGTTTCTCTGGATCTGATGTTTACTGGATAGTTCTTCTTTGTAGTTAATCTCTTTAAATAGTTTCTCTAGTGCTGGTTTGAAAGACATAAATTCTTTCAGTTTCTGTTTGTCATGGAAGGTTTTTATATCCCCATCAATTTTAAGAGAGAGTTTGCTGGGTATGAGAATCTTGGCTGCAGGTTATTTTCTTTCAGAATTTGGAATATGTTACCCCATCCTCTCCTGGCTTTCATGACTTGATTTGGGAGGTCTGGCGTGATTCTAATTGGTTTGCCTCTAAATGTCACTTGGCCTTTTACTTTCGTTGCCTTTAAGATTCTCTCCTTTGCCTCTACATTGGTCAATTTGATTACTATGTGGCGTGGTGAACCTCTTCTTTGGTCTTGTCTTGAGGGAGTCCTGTATGTTTCCTGAACCTGTGTGTCGACTTCTCTTTCTATATTTGAAAAATTCTCTGTTATTATTTCTTTGAAGAGATTGTTTATTCCATAAGTTTCAACTTCTAATCCCTCTTCTATGCCTATCATTCTTAGGTTAGCTCTTTTAAAATTGGCCCAGATCTTTTCGATGTCCAATTCATACTGTCATTTTTTTTTCTATGTTATGTACTATAGATTCATTTTTGGTATAGTCATCCTCTAAGAGTGATATTCTATTTTCCATGTGGTCTAATCTGCTGTTTATAGTTTGAATTGATGCCTTCATTTCGATTATTTCATCTTTCACTTCCTTCAATGCTTCTCTTTGGTTTCTTTTTAGGTCATCAAATTCTCTGTTTATTTGTTCCTTAATGTCTTCCTTTATTTCTTTAAAGCTCTGCCTACATTCTTTCTGAAAATCCTAGTATTGTTTCTAGTATTAAAGATCTGAATTGCTCTTCTGGTAGTCTCTGCCATTCTGGGTTGGTGAGATCTGTTATTGAGGGGTTGTGGTAGTTCATTGTTTCTTTGTTATTTTTCCTTCCCATGGTTCCCCTGTTTTTCAATTTATATCTTTGCTGTTCTTGCAAGTTTTCTTGTCCAATCTCTGCAGTGGGGGTTTAGAGGTGACAGGTTGTGTTCAGAGATAAAGTTTGGGTGAGAGGTCACAGTAATGAATGCAGGAATAGGGTAAAGAAGAGAGTGTGTTCCAGCAGAATAAGAGGTTGAGTGTGTTGAGGTGATAAAGATTAGAGATGGTAGATATTGATATATGACAGGAAAAAGGGGAAAAGAAAAGAGAGGAGGTAAAGTGTTGAGGAGAGGAATATAGAGGGGAGGGGTGGAAGCATGTAAAAGAGACAGGGAGGTGATTCAACAACCTAAGCAAGAGATAACAAAGCAAGTAATCATCCAAACAAACATATATAAATCAAGGCAATACAAAACAAAAACAGAGTATAAACATATAAAACTTATCACCAAAAAAGAAAAAAAAAAAGAACCAAAACCTACAAATAGCAACCAGACACTAGAGCAATCACTCTGCTAGTTTGTAAGTACTGAGTTTAAATTTTCAAGTATGTCTCTGGTATTTTTATTTGCTGTCAGTTCAGGCAGAGGACTTCTCCCGCTGCTAGCTTATGTCTCTGGGCTCTCCACTGGGCCTGGCTGCATCTCTCTCTCTGCTTTTTGCTTTTGCAGTCTAATGCCAGACTTTTCCAGATGCCCTGTATGCACTGGGATCCTCTGCCTTTCTGGCCCTGTCTAGGCTCTAGAAGGGCGGATGTCTGAGTCTATCCTTTGTATTGTGAAACCCAGCTCCTCGGGGTTGTAGTCCACTTATGGATCCCTGCTGTTTGGCCTGTTCCACCTTCAGATGCTAGGGGCGCAATAGGACAATGATGGTCTGGATAGCTGGCAGGAAGTTGTTGGGAGGGGCTTGCGGCAAAGATGGTGGCAGCCTTGCTCCGGCTTCCCTGTTCCTCCTGATCTCCGCCCAGGCGCTCCTAGTTCACGCTCAGGTTTCAAGTACTCCTTCTCTTCCTTCCATCAAGAAGCTGCATTCGTGGCTGACCTGCTTCAGGCTCTGTTGCGCAGTCACTAACTTTTCCATCTCTGGGGCGGAGCGCAGAGGCAGACCTGAGGGAGTTTGTACTGATCGTCCTACTCATTCTGGGTGCTGTGGATGGTGTGGGGATACCTGCTTGGATATTGCGTGGAGACGCAGGGGTCCCCACGCCACGCCTGGACTTATAGCTGTATCCGCCGTGTATGCTGCTCCAGATCCCATCTCATTAGCCTAGCTCTTCAGCGGAGCGGGGCGGCGCCAGGGGCGTGGGACACCAGGCTGCTGTGTGGCCAGCTCCCTGGCTCCCTTGCTCTCCTAGGTCTGCTTTCTCGATCTTCTTTAGTTGTAGTTCAAATTCCGCTTTTTTTGGTTGTATTTTTTCTTCTGTTAAGCTCTTTTTATAGTAAATTTAGTTCGAAATCACAGCTTCTGAGGAAAGTTGTTTCACTCAGTTGCCATCTTGGCTCTCCAACAAAATTAATCTCAATATTGAAAAGCATTAAACATTTTGAATTGTGATCAAAATAGTACGATCTTTGTGTATTAAAGATATTTTAATTGGTTTTACTGTTATTCACATTAAACTAACAAATTTAATAAATGTACAAATGTCATCATCTTTAATATATAAGACAATGATGCAGACGTGCAGAAATGAAAATTAGATTTTATCATTGGGAGAATAATACAATACAACTTTTGTTCAAAAGATTTGGCAGCATGAAATGGTCTTGAGAATTTAGTATTTTTTAAATTTATTAATATTATTTCTATCAATGAAACATTAAAAAGATAAAGATGCTATTTGGACCCAATAATGCTCATAACAGCATTACCTGCTAATTACCTCAACAAGTGTTCATTCAGCACCTGCTATGATCTGGGCAATGTTCTAGGATTTAGAAAGACAAGAATCATTCTCTTATAGAACTTGCATTCTAGCAGGGAAATCCAAAAGTGATGAGTATTAACATAGACTATTACACAGGTGACTACTGTAGATCTCAGAGAAGATTTTCCAAACCTGTCCTTCCTTCCTCTTCCCTTTGAAGAGAGATAAATGGAATGAAGAAGTGAGACCTGTGATATCTGGAACAACATAAAAAAATTATACTATGCCAGCAAACATCACAAAACCACTCTGGTAACTGAATGCTAAAATAAAGGTTGATACAGGCACATTGTCTTGATTCATCAGGAAAGTTATGATTTATACTTGTTGTTCCAGAATAATTATAGTAGCATCCTACTTTACTTTTATGCATGGCCTGATATGGGCAGTGCAGATTTAGAACACATTTCATTCTTTTTCTGCACTCTCTCCATTTATGACTTCATTCACTTTTTTTGGCTTAAAAATAACATATAATTTTATTCAACTCACAAAGATATATTTTACTGCACACCCACTCCACTCTCTCTGATTAGTGCTGAGGATACATACAAGGAAACCATGAATGACCTGTGTTCTCACAAAGCATATGGTGTAGAGGAGGAGATGGTTGGCAAAGATAGTTCATAACATAATACAGAAAAAGGTCTAGGGCACGCGGAAGACTTCTCAGGACCACAAGACATGGTTTTTTAAACTGGGAAGGTGTCTCTAAAAGGATGTCACTTTGTAACATTTCTTTCTATAGTTAAGGTTAAGTGCACTTAAGTAAAGAAGGAAGAGGAAACTATTCCAAAGAGAGTGACCTGGTAAGGTATATAGTGCAGAAGAGCTCATGGTGTGTGATCTAAGGTAACAATTTTTTAGAATTAAAGAAGAGAATAAAAATAGTAGAGAGATATAGCTGTAGACAGATTTGAGGTTTAAGCAAAGGCCAGAGAATAAAAGAAAAAAAAAACTTGTGCATTGACGTCATATGTTTGAATTTTATCCAATTGATGCAAAGGAGCTATGTTTTAAACTCATGAGTGATGTAATCAGTTTTTGAAAAACATAACCTGGTTTTGAAAAGATAACTATTTTAGTAGGCAAAAAAATCACCAAGTCTTTTTTATTGAGATATAACATATATCATAAATCTGTCCTTTTCATATTGTGCAATGCTGCAGTAGGTAGCATATCCTTAAGTATGAACAACTATTACCAATAATTTGAAAGCATTTTCATCTTCCCAATTTCAAGTCTCATTCCCATTTGAAACCCCATTCCTATTTTTCAGTAATATCTCACCCTTCTCAGGCCCTGGAAAACTAATTTTATTTCTTTGGACTTGCCTATTCTGGAAATTTGATATTAATGACATCATATGATATGTGCTTGTCATCCTTTACCGAGCTTACTGTTTTCAAATTCCTTAATGATTTCAAATTCAAATTTGTGTTGTAGCATGTATGAGGAGCTCATTACTTTTTATGGCTGAATAGCACTCCATTGTGTGGATATACCACATTGTGCTTATCCAGTTATCACTCAATGAACATTTGATTTGCTTGCACTTTTTGGTTATGAGTGTTGGTGCTATGAATATTTATGTACAATGCTCCTTGAATTATGATTGGTTATGTCCCCATAAACCAACCATAAACTGAAAATATTGGAAGTAGAAAATATATTTAGTTCATTGAACCTAACAAATATCACAAAGACTAGAAAACAATGCACTGTAGAATATGGGTTGTTTTCTCTCATAACCAAGTGGCTGACAGGAAGCTATGGCTTGCTTCCAAAACTCAGCATCATAATAGAATATTGTACTGCATGTGACTATCCTAAGACAAATTAAAAAACCAATATTTGAAATATAGTTTCTATTAAATGCTTATACTTTCACACCATCAGCAGGTCAAAAAATCACAAGTCAAATTACTAGTAAGTGAGGGACTGGTTATGCACATTTTTGTGTGAACGAATGTTTTCAATTCTCTGGGATGTACTTCGTGGAGTGGAATTTCCGCCAGATTAAATGGGGACTCTATACTTAACATTTTATGATCTGCTACTCACATGAGTTTCACTCATTCTCCAATTGTCCAACTGAGTATTTGCATATCAATATAGACTGTTACATTTATTTCACTATTAAATTTCCCAATCATATAACTCTCTCTCACTATTCTGTTTGAGCACTTTTAATTATCTAAAATTTGTATACTTATCTGTTTATGCTTGTACTGGTTTCTCCCATCTAGAATGTAATATTATAAAGGTAGGATGATGATGGTGATGATGACGATGATTAATCTGTTAGCAGTATAGTAAGAATATTTAGTACTTAATACAAACATATAACAAATATTGGTTGAATGAGAAAGTTAACTATGGCTAATGTTCATTTTATGAATTTCACCATTTTATTTTAGCTAATACATATTTAAAAATGTGAATTTTGTAATCCAAAACACTATCACTTTTTCATGACAGATCTGCTATTGAAGGACGTAGGCTAGCCACCTCTTTAATCTTGATTTCCTTTCTTTGTCCACCTCAGTTAAATTTCTGGTGACATAAAAAAGGTCAAAAGACAGACATCAAGGAGATGATGCAGCAGAAGGCTGAATAATTTACAGCACGAATGCTCAATGTCTGAATAATGTAACGTGGCGATGGGTAGAGTCAGAGGACAGGAGATAATAGCCATGCCTTTGAACAAATTTGGCATCTCTGGTGCTGGTCTCTGGAGACAGGCTGACAGAATGGAGTTCTCAGAGATCCAAGTTCTAGTTAGAGTAAAGAGGAGTAGTAGCCAACTGTGGATTTACGTTCTTTGTTTGGCCTCCAGGGAGGCTGGAATTCAAGCGTTCTGTGCTTATGACACTGGTATCTACTTTGCAATCTGACATATTGCTAAAATTCCCACATCTGGTTGGTTACATAAATGAAATTGACCACTTTATTACCTGATAACTCAAAACAAAATATACTACCTGAATCTGCAAGTCTGAAAGTGGTAGCCCTTCTCTCCTCTTCTGTAAATATTGTAGTACTTATGAGTCCATGTTATAAAAGTCTGTTGAATTACAATTAACACATTTCTGGTCTGTATTATTATTATTATTTTTCTTTTTTATCTGGAAATGTTTTGGCTAATATCTGTTTGCTCTGAGCGACAGCATATTCATTATATCAAAAAAGAAAACTAGCTTAGGCATCTGTCTGTCCAAACCTATGAGGATATACAATTCATAGTCCATGAATGTCCAAACAGTATTTCCTGAAATGAGGTAATAAGTTAAATCAAATGAGCATACCTACTGGAAAAAAATAGGGAGAAGGATTAAAAAAAAAAAAAGAGTAGCATTAGAGTGACAGAATCAAATAAAGATTCTCTCATTCAACCTCCATTTGACCGATATGTAGTATGTCTACTATATGTATGATGTTGTTCAATACAAAACCTGCCTGAGAGGGAATGTAGGACCTTCATAGTAAATGTAAGAGTTAAATCTCATCAAGGAGGAACACAGCTTTAACTCACACTGCTGAAATTTTAAGTGAACGATTAAAGGTTAGAGCATCACCTGATAAATGCAGTTGGGGTATAAGTAGTGGGGGAGCTCCTTTCAGAGGACATTCAACATGAAAAAGGGGGAGACGCCCTTTATTGTAGCTTGACAAGGAAGAAGACAACTGCATTTGTTGTATTTGAGATAAGAACAGAGCATTGAGAAATCCCTCAGTTTAATAAAAAATATTAAGTAATACAAGAGAAATCAAGTAACTAAAGCTGTGGGAATACAACTAATGTGGCTTCCCCTCTAAATTCAAGACTTGGAAATGATTTACAAGAGTGGAAAAGTGTTCCTTGGATATGTTTCTCCCGTACCTTCTGTAGGAGCACTGATTCTGTAGCATAGCTGCACAGCACTACCACACTGATAGGATTTCCAGCTTTTTTTTTTTGCGGTACTGGGAGTTGAACTCAGGGGCATTCTACCTCCGAGCTATACCCTCAGCCCTATTTTTTTATTCTTTATTTTGAAACCGGGTCTCACTAAGTTGCGGAGTGCCTCACTAGGTAGCTAAGGCTGGCCGTGAACCCGGATCCTCCGGTCTCAGCCTCCCGAATGCTGGGATTACAAGCATGCGCCACCATGCCCGGCTGATTTCCAGCATTTATGTCTGACAATGGAGGAGGTAAGAAAGCTGCTGACAGGAAGACATCCAAGAGACTCGGTATGGGGACAATCTGCCTGGCTGAAGGGAAAGACAGTGAGTACTTCTAGTTTTAAGGGAAGACAAGACTGAGGGCCAAGTCCTGCATAACCCCCCCTCCCCCAAGTTATAGCATCAATCATTGTGGAAATAGTTATTATTTGTTCACATTTTGATATTCTTTTTCAAATAATAGCTCAGATATTAACCTCTCAATCAGTCTTGAGTCAGGAAATATATTATTTAATTTATCAATTTAATAAACATTTGCTGAATACATACAATGCTTTTGGAACTCTTAGAGTGGGATATTATTTATTTACTTTTAATTATTTTTAGTGCATTGCAAATACACATCATAGTGATGTTCAATGTGGTAAAAACATACACTCACACAAAATTTGGTGTATTTCCCTCCACATCTCCACCCGTTTTCCCCTGCTTGCCGCCAGGAGGTATTGAAATTGGTAGTAATACATTTACATATTGCCATAGTATTATTTGAGCTATTTCTAAGTAGAGTGAGGGGAAGCAAGTTCCTGTCTTCATGGAGTTGACTGACTTCCTACTTATGAAGATAAATAATAAACCAAACAGCAAATGCATTTCAACCACATTTCCAAGTAGTCATAGGTACAAGCAAACAAAAGACAAAATGAGATACTACTGGAGGGGGAATCATTATTTTGTAGAGGACTAATATATCACAAAAAAGATTTAAGTCTGTATTTTTCTAAGAACTAGTTTATAATTATGATCTAATCAGAAAAAAAGATCCTGGAGAATGTGTCTAAAGAGGGATCCTTCTCATTCTGAATAGGGGAGTCTTCCTATACTGTGATAATTGTAATGATATAAGTATTTCTGTGATATCTCGAAGTCTTCCATCCATGTTCAGCCATAAGCATTGTGAGAGGAGTTTCTATGTCTGAACAGTTTGATGGAACTAAGGCTTAGTAGGCTAGCAATACATAGCTGGAGAAGCTAATGAATGAACTAATTTGAGTCATGGTGCCATACATGTCATATTTTTTCTCTCGTTAAAATGTAAATCATTAAGAGCACAAACAATAATAAATGCTGGTGAAGATGCGGGGAAACAGGAACTCTTAAATACTCTTGGTGGAATTGTAAACTCCTAGAGCTTTCTGTGGAAATCAGTGTGAAGTTTTCTTAGAAGACTGAAAGTGGAACCACCTTACAACCCAGCCATACACTCCTTGGTATCTTTCCAATGCAATTCAAATCAGGATATTATAGTGAGGCCTGCATATCCCTGTTTATAGCAGCACAATTCATAATTACCCCAACTATACACCAGCCTAGGTGTCTGTCAGTGGATGAATGTATCACAAAACTGTCCTATATACACACAATGGGGTTTTACTCAGCCATAAAGAAAAACAAAATTATGTCATTTGCAGGAAAATGGATGGAATTTGAGAATATTATGCTAAATGATATTAGCCAGTCACAGAATGTGAATAGTTGTATGTTTTCTTTCATATGTGGAAGCCAGCGAGAAATTGGGAAACAAAAGAGACCTCAAATAAAGAAGTAAAGACTCCAATAGAATGACGGAGAGGCTTCAGGGGAGGGAAGGGAGGAACATAGACATAATTAAGGTAACATTTTAAATAATGATATGTAAGTGTATGAAATCATCAATTCCGATTTCAATGATATGTATGGGGAAGGGGAGGAGGGGAGTGGGACCTGGAGGGAAATGCACCAAGTGCCGTGTGCACGTCTATTCCCGTCACACAATAGCTCAGTAGGATGCATAATTAATTATAATAGACCAATGGAAGTATAAAAAAATAAAATAAAATTTTATTTTAACTGACTGATATATTTATTAATCTATGGGGCATATTGTATATATATATTACACATATATTATGTATATATTATTACAATTTGGAATGATTTAGTCAAGCCAATTAGCAAAAGTACCAACTCATTTATCTTTTTTTTGTATGTGGTGAAAACATATAGAATCTACTCTTTCAGTAATTTTAGAATATATACTATGTTATTATGATTAATTATTATTATTATTATTATTAATATTTCATTATTCTTTATCTGTGCAAAATACTACCAAAGTTTATTCCTTCTGTGGCACTGAAACTTTGGACCCTTTGATTATCAATTTTCCTTTATACATTCCTTTCTCTCCCCAGTCCTGCAACTACCATTCCTTCTGTCTTATTGTATAAATTCAACATTTTATACTCTACATTTTCTTTCTTTTCTGAGGTATTTATCTGCAGGGGTCCAGCCCTTGAGGCAGTGGGGTCGGGGGTCCTTCAATAGGTGTGGAATGAGATGAGGTTGCGAGAATATGCTCACACAGAAGGCAGTGAAGAAGTATATCTGTTTTATTGTTTGTTAGTCGCTGTTTTATACTATTTTTTTTTTTTTTTTTGCAATGAGGCATATAGAACAGGAATTTCCACACACCTGTTTCTCCAAAGGTCATCGTCAACCTATGTATATATAAATTCATATATAAAAATTCTTTAGTACATAAAAATTCTTAAAATAAAACATGTATATAAAAATTCTTTTCCATTAGTTTAAATCTTTAAAATTTGTTTAGCCCCTTTAAGCAGTGTTCTTATCTCAGGTAGCTAGAGGGTTAATGTGTCCTGTAAAATTCCAGGGAGACAAGGTGGGAGTGGGCAAAATAATATTTGTAGTAACTATTTATATAAACTTGCAAAGCCTGTTTCTTGCCTAATGCTTGTAAGAGGTTAGTGAATTGGGTTGTCTTGAGGCACTGCTTTTTCAGCTAAGAGATCAGTATATGTCAGGCCATATGTTTCTAAGAAAATTTTCTTTATAATTAATGTAAAAGCAAATCCAAAGCACCCAAATTTTTCAGAATATAATAATGCAAAGTGGGATATGCCACGCATTCCTTCTTTTGGAATTGTCTGCCTTGTAGGACTCCAGCAGACCGAGCCTTGCTCAAGATCCAGCTATTAAGGAGCTATGGCATTTATCTTTCTTATTTCACTTAGAATCTTTTCTGGGTTCATGCATATTGTTGCAAATGACAGGATTCTCACCTTCTCTATGACTGCATGTTCTTCCCTTGTGTCATTTTTTCATGTTTTCTTTACCCATTAATTTCATAATTTACATCCACCTACATTACTTCCATATCTTAGTGACTCAATAGTGTTGCTGTGAACATCAGAGTACAGGTAACTCTTCTCATGCCACATTTTATCAAGAACTAGTAAAATTTAATATACTTGATATCCCTACCTACCCAGCATGGTATGAAGTCCAACATCAGATATTTTTAAGGCCTTCTTCTTATCCATTGCCCAGGACAATTAAGAAGGACCCTGCTTATACATTGGTAATACAGAAAATGAAATAAAATAGCATTAGAGGATAAAAAGGATTAACAGATTCCTAGGGCCAGAGATTGGTGTATAAGTATTTGTTCCTTAGCCATAAGAACCTTCAATTAGGTTGTCATGGCCTCAGTGCTGGAGACTTATGTTCTGATTCATTCCCATGGTCATTGTTTTAGTTGGCTTTTCCATGTTTATGACAAAAATACCTGACAAACACAACTTAGAGGGGGAAAGGTTTATTTTAGGACTCACAGTTTTAGAGGATCCATCTGTAGTCAGTCAGTTCACAGGCAGAAACCACAGCAACAGGGTATGTGGCCAAGAAAAGCTGCTTTCAATCATGGTAGCTGGAAGCAAAGAGAAAGACAGGAAGCAACAAGGGACATATATAGTCAACAAATCCACACTCCAGTCACTCACCTCCTCCAGCCATGCCCCATCTCTGAACATGGCTGCATTGGAAACATGGTTTTATACACGAGCCCTTTGGGGGACATTTGAAACCTAAATCATAATAGACACGCCACCCAGGCTGGTCCTAAAGCATTTATTCATTTTACTGCTCTTCTTCATCTGTCTTCAAGATACTCCCAACAGAAGGAAAGCTACGGATACAAACACATTTGCACTAGTCCATTTTATAAAGTATGTATGTCTTTGTATCCTTCTGATACAACAAAACCTGGTGCCATCAAAAGCCCTGCTCATTCAAAGCATAAGGCAACCCAACCGATGTAGAAATTCTAACACAGAAACACTAACCAAAAAAAGAAAAGGGAGTTACTAGAAAAGAATAAAGGAGAGGAAGAGAGAGAGACCGTTTTTCTGCCTTTGCTGGTAAGCTCAGACATCGGTTTGACGTGAGAATACAAGTCTGGGTAGATAAGCAGTAGGCTTGCCTTTAGGTGGCTATAGCCTAAATTAAGTTTCTTTACAACAACAACATTATGACAAGAGCATGTGCTAGTTCTGTAATTCAAAGTAAATCCAATGAAGATGAGGGAAACAAGATAGTGCTAAAAATCAATCTAATGTTATGTTAAATTAACATATTTTAAAACGTGACATGAAGAAAAATTCAACATGACTTTCACTTTGTCTGAATAAATAATTACACTCAGAAAATATAGGGATGATATGTTTGAGGTGCAGTGGGAAAGGATTTAGCATGATTTTCTTTTTTCTTTTTTTTTTCTTTTTTGGCACATGGGGACAAACATGTCGCTTCAGAGAAAGATGAGCATATAATTTGCAATTGGGAAAGGAAAATAAATCATTTGCAATGTGGTGTCCATTGCTTCTACAGAGCTATTGCACTTTTAGAAACCTTTCCTGAGACAGTAATTTAGCAGTACTACAAAGATGAATGTACAAGGATATTCATCTCAGTTTTGTTAATCAAAGAAATGGAAACAAGCTAAGTGCTCATCAATATTGGATGTGCTATATAAATGATTGGTATTCATGTAAGGAAGACTCTGCAGCCTGTACAAAATTTGTTGCATATTTATTTTTTTTTACATTGAGTTGGAAAGATGCCCATAACATATTTCTGAGTGGAAAAGCAATGGAATAATCTCCCTTACAAAAAATTATCTGTACTCACCAGAGAAAAATTATAAAAAAGTGGAAACAAGGGCATTTTACAGAAGGAGAAACCAAGCAGATTCTGGAAGAGAATGCCTAGATTAGATGACCCAAACAGCTTGAAATCTGCCATCAATGACTTTGTGACTTTGATAGAGTGTCTGTAATCACTAGTGGATGCTAATGTATGTGCTGAAATATTAGTGTATTTCTTGTGTTGATGTGGATTGCATTGTGTCTTCCCAGAGTTCAAAAGTTGGCACCTTACCCCCACTGTGGTGGTGGTTGGAGACGGGGATCCTGAAGGGCATTGTGTTCAGACACAGTCATGAGGTTTGACTTCACAAAGGGATCTATGACTTCGTAAAGAAAGATCAGAGAGCTTGTTTCTTCTCTGTTCTCTCTACCACATGAGAACACGAGAAGGCAGGACCTGCAAACATGTGGGGAAACCTTCCATAGAGAACCAACACCTGAACATGACCCTTCCCGTCCTCCAGAGTTTGCTAGAAATAAAGGCCTGAAGGAGAGCTGGAGACACAGCCCAGTGGTAGAAAACTTGCCTAACATGCATCAGGCTCTGAGTTCAAATCCAAGCCCTGCACAAAAAAAGAGAAAAAAGCCAAAACAACAACAACAACAAAAAGAAATCAAGGCCTGGATCTTAAGCTGCCCTCTCTGTGGTATTTTGTTATGGTAGGCCAACCTGACTAAGATGCATTCATGTCTTACTTGCTTATTGTCGTATAACAAAGTAACCCAAAGCTTAATAGCTTAAGTCAGTCAACCTTTATCTCACAGTGTTTGTGGGCCAGGGATTCAGAGAGAGCTGAGCAAGGTGGTTGTAGGTGAATATGTCTTTCTGTTGGGATACAGTCAGACAAAGCCTTGATGGGGCTGAAGGTCTCACATCACCTGCGGGAGCTACCACCTGCCCTCCGTTCCTGGGTGGCTGCTGGTTCTTCAGTTCCTCACCAAAGAAGCAGCTCCTCAGACATGTGGTGCCCCTCTTATGTTATGCTCCCTATGTTAATCTTTGCTTCACATTTTCTATCTGCTCCTTTCTCTGTGCTAGAGTAAAATTTATCATATAAAGATTGATTTCTCTCCAGTTTTTTGAAGTATATGTTTAAGGTATATAATGATGATTTAATTTGTGTGTACTTTGTGAAATAACCATCATAAATTAACATATTTATTACTGCACTTTTTTACCATTTTCTTTTCTTTCTTTCTCTCTCTCTCTCTCTTGCGCACGTGCATGTGTATGTGTGTGTGTGTTTAGAACAGTTAAGATTTACCCTCTCAGCAGATTTAAACATACAGTTGTACTCCTTGACAAACATCATCTCCCCATTTCCCCTGCCCTCCTTGTTCTGAGTAAGTACCATCCTCCTCTCTGCTTGTATGAGTTTGACTACTTCAGATTCAATATTAAAATGAGATCATGTAGTGTTTGTCATTCTGTAGATGCTTTATATCACTTAGCAGAATGTCCACCAGGATTATTTATGTTGCAAATGGTAAATTTTCCTTCTGAATTACAAACACACAAACACACACACAGAGTCTTATGATTTCCATGACCATACTTGAAAGTGCCCAATATTTTCTGATTTTGATCTTTTTGTAGCTAAATCTCACCGGCTACTAAAGAAATGATTTTTCCACTTCTCCAGCTTTTTTTTTTTCAAGAACTGCTTTTGAATCATTTTTATATCTTCCTGACCTTTAAGATTGTCTGTTTTCAAATGTAATTTTCTTGGTGCATTTTAATTGTATATGATGGTGAGATTCATAATGACAGATTTCGATATGCACATACCATTATTTGGACTATTTCCTGCTTCATATTTCCTCCTTTCCTCTACTTCTCCTTCTCCATGCATAGAGAGATTAATAGTGATACATTCATATATCCACATAAAATTATTTGGTCTATCTCCTTCCTTATACCTCTCCTTTCTCTTCTCTCTTCCTCCCCCAGTCCCTTCCTCTACTCTAATAGTCAATTTTTATTTATTTGAGTTCTGACTTCCAATTAATTATTATATTAATCATTCAGCATAGCAATTATTTTGAATTTTATATGATAGTTACAATATCTGAAACTTCTCTGGAAGATTTAAATATGTTCTTTTTTACTTTTGATTACTGTCAGCCATTATGACCCCGAATTTTCAGTTTTGGCAATTTTTAATTGTGAACTTATATTCTTGTTCAAGTTCATCAATGGGAAAAATCACAATGCTTAATAGAAATTTAAGATGATATAGGAAATAAACACTTAAGGATTTCATGTTCAAATTATAATTATTAAGGCAACCATCATTCAAATCATCAAAAATGTCAAATAGACAACTAACTAAAAAGAAAATATAGAAGAAAGACCTTATTATGAAAGACTCTTTAAAGGATATAATAATAGTAACTTAGTATTAACAAACTCACAGAAATGATACTTAGCATATTAACAAATATACAGTTTGCTAATAATACAGTATTATATTACAGTATTAACAAACTGTATATACATAAATATTAACAAACCGAACTCATTTAAAATAAACATCCATATTCTATAATGAAGCAAAACTCATGATAATGAAAAGAGGTACACATAAATGAAGTATTCACAAATTTTGAGAATGAATGATACTTTGCCTTCTCACATTATGTTAGATTAGCATCTCCGGAAAACCCTCCTGATACTTAGTTCATACAAAAACTGTATTAAAAAAAAAAAAAAAAAAGGTGATCTCTGGTGATACTGTTGGGTCCATTATAAATTTCAGAAAAGTTCTAAGGGATCAAAGAAAGAAAAAAAAATGTGAACAACCATGACAAGGATAAACCCCAGACCCAAAACAGGAACAAAGAGAAAGAAGCAAACATTTAAGGCAGAGTTTTTTGATGCAAATATGGACAGAGACTTCAGGCCCACTCTGGGCAGAGCAGGTTGATGAATCTGAGATTCCTGAAAATTCTGAGGACCTCAGCAGGCCTAAAGTGGCTTCTGATTACTATCATCAGGTGAGGTCCAACAGAAGGGAATACAATCTTCTGGAAAAGGAAAAAAAAAAATATATATATATATATATTTTATATATATAGTTAAAAAAGTAAATAATCCTTTGGCGAGAGTCAAGAAAAACCAATGAGTGATATTGGGAATAAAACCAAAAATAGTGATAGAAAAAAATAAAAATGAAAACCCAAATAATCTGTGTATGACTGTATGCCAAAATGGTTAAAATTAGAAGAAACTTTACAAATTACAATTTGACTACAACTGTTACAAGAAAAAAAAGAGAAAAACTGAACAACATTATGACAACTAAAGAAATCAAATTAGTGGTTGCCTGAAATTAAACAGGAAAGGAAAGAATAATGGGCAGTAAATATACACAGATAATAAAAGCATATGAAAAATGTTTCATTTATTAGCAAACAGGGAAATCTAAATTAAGATGATAATTAGATATCATTTCACACCATAAGATTGGCAAAAAATAGTCTGATACTATCAGCTATTAGTTTTGAACATTAAATTAAATCCCAGTATGCTGCAAGTAAGACTGTAAATTAATAGAAAATATTTTGAAAAACACTTGAGAGTTATATAGAACATTGAATGTCTTCCTAATACAAACCAGTAGTCAGTACAGGGGAAGCTGGGACAGGAGGAGGATTGCAGGTTTGAGGTCAGCCTCAGCAACTTAGCAAGATCCTCAGAAACTCAAAATAAAAAATAAAATAGAGTTGAGGCTGAGGCTTGACTTTAATCCCCAGTACCATAAATAAACGATGAAAAAAACAGCAGTCACATTTATAGAAATATCATGAAGAAATATTTGGGTATTATAAGTGAAAAAATATTTATAGCATTATTGCTAATACTAGCAAGTAACTATAAATAATAAATATGTGGAATATTGTAAAACAATAAAGTTAATGTTTTTCAACATACAAAAATAAGAGTACACTTAGAAAAATAAGAGACAACCACAAATGGTATGAATCCATTATCAAAAATTATAAATACAAAAAACCCAAATGTTGCAGTTTATTAAAATGTAGTTGATTTATTAAAGTTGTTTTTGTTCAGCCAGGCGTGGTGGCGCACACTTGTTATCCCAGCATTTGGGAGGCTTAGACTGGAGGATCCGGGTTCGCGGTCAGCCTCAGCTACCTAATAAGGTACTCCACAGCTTCGTGAGACCCTTTTTCAAAATAAAGAATAAAAAATAGGGCTGGGAGTATAGCTTGGAGGTAGAATGCCCCTGGGTTCAATCCCCAGTACTGCAAAAAAAAAAAAAAAAAAATATCTTTTGTTTTTGAATTAGGTAAAATTACTTCCAGATAGGTTACATACACTAGATTAATGGATAGGTTGATAGACACACATATGATAGAAATATAAGTTCAACATTGCATAGGGAACCCCTCATATATAACATAACAAATAGCCAAAATACATTATTTTTCATAGGCATGTAGATAGACCTACAAGCATGGCTCAACATTACACAGAAATTTAAAAGAGTCATATGAAATAGAAAATAGACTGTGCTAAAGTGGGAATTTGTTTTTAAATGCTAAATGTAATAAGTATGCTTTAACCCAGCCATAGAACTTTTACAAAACATTTGCCATTCCAAGGTAAACCTTTCAACTCTTTAAAATTGACTCTGACTTTAAATCAGGGAGACTCTGAATGCTGTTGAATCTGCTCCAGAGCTTTTAATGACATCTACTTGATACTAAAATCTAAACAATAGATCCAAGCAAAGGAATTTCTTAATCTATTGATAATGAATTTAGACTTACTTTTGAGCAACTGCAATGTGCTAGGTAGGGTGCTGGGATTTTAGTAGAAAATAAAAGAGATAAGCAAAATCTTACCTTTTATTATAATGGGAGAAAGTAGACAAAAATTATTTAAGTAAGAAGTGATTATGCAAAACTCATCAATACAATTTGAGCAAGCAGTCTTTAACAGCATATTTGAAATAGATCATCATTGCATAATACTTAGGACAATAAAAATAATTCAACATTTTAAAAATTTAAATATAATTAATTACATTACTAGGAATTACATCTATAGATATTAAAGTGGGCTTGGATAAAATTCAACATCTTTTATGTTGATTAAAAATCAAATAGGAACATAAGTACTCTTGGTATAATAAAAATATATTAATCTGTCTCAAAGCCAGTGTGCACAAAGGGAAAACAACAATTTAGTCATACTAAATTTAATAATTAGAATTCCCACTTAATTATGGCATTGCTGAACATGAGCAAATATAAATACCAAATATCAATAGCAAGTAGAAAAGTAGAAAAAGTGGAAATTAAAATTACCACTACTGACAGGAAAAATGATTGAGGAAAGTCATTCAGTACTAGACAAATGTACATGAATAGAAACAATAAAATATATAAATTTGTCCAGGCATAGTGGAACAGGCTACTTCGGAAGCCAAGGCAGGAGGGTCACAAGTGTGAGGGCACCCTAAGAAATTTAAGCAGTCACTGTCTCAAAATAAATAAAAAAAATGGGTTGGGAGTGGAAATCAATAATAGATCTTCCCTGGTTTCCACTCCCAGTACTTCAAAATAAATAAGTGAATGAATGAATGAGTGAATAATAAATAAATAAATAGACATAACTTTGGGAACAAGAAACTTATAAATACACGAGTTTTGAGGAAGTTAAACTATTAGTGCAATGTAATCCATATAAAATAACATTTTTGCTTGTGCATATTTTTATTTTAATTAAATAAAATAATTCTAAACATTAGCATTTTTATTTTTAGGTAAAAATAATCAGGAATATCCTTGAAAAATATAAGAGGAGTAGTAATGAGTAGAGATTTCCCCTTCAGATATTAAAAATTTTACAAAACTACCATTATTAAAACAACATTTAACCTCTATCTGAAGTTAAGATTTATTATATGATTGAATAGAAAGGCTAAAGAGACCCATATCCATACAGAAAAAATTTAGTTAGTGCTTAAATAAAGATTATAATTACTGGGGAGACACGATGAACTCTTAAAGCAAACATCTTGACATGACTAGATACCCATACAAAGTAAATAAGTAAATAAATAAATAAATAAATAAATAAATAAATAAAACTGATTGTGTGCACAGTTCAAGTTTAAAAATCTTGAGATATTCCAAAATGGTAAAAAAAAATTTACATGTACAGAAAATTCTAAAAATAATCATAAAATCAATGGAAGAATTACATCATTTCTAAATAGAAAGGCTTTTCTTACTATGAAAATAAAATATCATAAAATATTCAACTTCCACAGCTATAATATATATTTTAAAACAATTATGGTAGTTTTTACATGTTAACTAGTTATAATTTACATCACAAAGAAAAAGATAATTTCCATCATATCTAAAGTCTAACCAATCAATACAGAAAACAATAGCAACCCAACAGAAAACCATGCAATGTATACAACTAGATATATCTATTAGTTGAAAAATAAACTAATGTGTCTGTAGGTGTGGTATAACACTTATTTAACATGCATGAGTCCCTGAATTTGAGCCTCAGGAATAAAAAAAACTATTAAACTTTTAACATTATTATCTTTCAATTACAAATAAAATACAAAAATATTAACTTTAGTTACAAATAAGATAAATACCAATCCAAACTACTGAGATGTCAGTCTCTTAACTTATCAGATCAACAAAGACCAACAAGTTTAACGTCACATTATGCTGATCACTATAGGAGAAATGAATATTCCTTTTCAGTGTTGGTGATAATAGAAATTAGTATAAACTCTGAGGTGCAAGTTGAAAATAATATGAAATTAAAACACAAACAACATTTTAAAACAACAGTTCTATTTCTAGAAATTAATTCTACACATATGCTTGCATGTTTGAGAACTGCTCTATGATATAAAGATTATTTATTGCAATATTACTTTAATTTAAACAAAGAATGTGATCCACCCTTAAGTTCTACAGGTAGATTTCACTTTTAATAAGTCACAGTATATGTATGCAATATAATATAAAGAAAATAATAAGGTTTTATGTACTTAATGAAAAAAATTCTTCAATATTTAGGCAGTGAAGCTATAAGGTACAGGGGAACATCAGTAGTGAATTTCCATATATTTATTTATTACATTTTTGCATTTATATATGCATATTTGTTTGTAATTTTGCTTTTTTAAAATGTAGGAATATATATCCTAAAAAAATAAGATGAAATTAAATAAAAAGTGATTTTCACAGGAAGCAGAATTATATTAGCACATTTCAGGCTCAGATAATGGACTGACTTGTCCAGGGACGAGTAGGGATAAAACCAAGATCTCTCTGATGAACTGGATCCACAGGGCTGGCTTTAATGAGGCTAGTGTCCATGGAGCCCCAGGAGCCCCATAGGAGTCCTGGGGCACCTACCAATTCTCACCTGCTATCAATTATGCTCTTGAAAAGGCTTCTCAACTGAGCAGGAAGCTGATTATTTAATAACTGTTATTTTTCTAGCAATACCCAGTAAACTAAAATGACTTTTTAATAAGGTAGTCCCTGTTGCCAGAAAATTGGGTATTTAGGGGATTTTCAGAACATGAATTTGTTATAACCGATAGAGCAGAACAGTACTTATAATTTTTTTTTCTATATAGAAAGATATGCATTTGCACAAATGAATGTTTACAAGCCCAGGATTGAAAATGAATCGTAGGCACATAGTATTCATTATAAAGACCTCCCCACTCCCACTGCCCCACAATCTGTCTATGGGGAAAAATAACAGCTTTCGCTGGGTCCACATATAATTGGAAATTGGTGACATGAAACTTTTCCTCCAATAAAGCATATTTTTATTTGCCAAATGCTGTATGAAAAATTAAAGCAAAGAGTTTTTTCTTTCTTTACTTTTTACAGAAAGGCATTTCAATAATTAATGTTAAGGATTTTCATAAACTGGGATCAAAAACATACATGAATCACCTCTAGTTTTATGAGAATCAAGGAACCAAACTTAAAAATGCAGTCATTTCTCATGGAGGTAGAGAGGTTTAGGGTTAGACCAGGAAAATGAATATAATTTTAGCAACAACTGTAGAACTGGAGGAAGTATTTAACGATTTCTCCCTTTAGCTTTTCTCCCAATTCCAAAAGACAGAAGCATTTATGAATCCAGGGGTCTCCAGGCTCAAATGAATCAAAGCTCATCTACCTGGGTTTTAAATTAGTCTCTGCAGAAATCGAATAGTCTTCCAATTTGTAATCCATCAAGTAAGGCTAAGAAGGAATATTTAGAGATAATCTGCATAAAGTAAGTTAGACTCACACAGAGGACAGTATTTCTTTTCAATCTTGGTGCTTTCTTTAAAAATCACATGACTTTAAGTTGAAAAGGACCTTAGAAGTCTCTTGATGAGCTCATCATTTTACACAAAAGAAACAAGCTCATAATAAGGATTTGTCTCTGGTGATACGGTCCTTGAGCTGAATACAGAATTCTAGACCCGAACTTCCTCACCCCCAGACTTTTTGCTTCCATACCATTGGTAGAAGTTTTTCACACTAACTCCATCCAAATGACACTTGGGAGTCTGGCAGGAGGGCAGCGCAGGCAATTCTGTCTTCAGTAGAGAAAAGCATTTCATGTAACCTATTTTGTATAGTGGATTCGTGAGCAAAAATTTATTTGAAAGCAAATTACTGGGGCTGTTACTTTTAAAAAGGAATTCTGAATGAGATTCTATTAGGTTGAAACACACACACACACACACACACACACACACACACACACACACACACCACACCAAAAAAAAAAAAAAAATCATTGATATTCAGGGAGTTGACCTCCCCAAAGAAAAATGAATAAAGAGAGAAATGGGCAAAAACACTGTTATTATGATTCAAGTTAAAATATAGCTTGGAATGTTGAAGCTTAGGTAGAAGATGCTGAGCTCATGAATCTCAGCTTCAGTTCCCTTCCTTAGCAAATTAAGGTTGCCCTCATCTTCTCACTAGCTTGGATATTAATTTATTGATTTTTCCTTCCTGCTCTCAAATTTCTCTAAATCACATAGCCCCCCTTGCTGTGTACATGAAGTTTGTCCTCAGCAACTCACCCCCGGCCCTTCTATGCTAACTATACCCCTGTTACAACAAATGTACACACACACACACACACACACACACACACACAGATACACACACATGCACACACCAGGATTTAGCAGTCATATCTCAGAGCATGTCTCTCCTACCTTACATGAAAATAAATGGATTAACCTTCCCTTGGCCTAGCATCCACCATACCTTGAAGCTGCCATTGGGTTTCTCCCTCCTCCTAACCTTTTAAGAACATAGTTCCCATTCATGTCCCTCCACTGAGATTGCTTTGCATGAGAGTCAAGTGGTCCTCAAGGTGGTAGATTCAGCACCAAATGCAAGCCCTTGCATGAATGTTAAGCATGCATTTGGTTTAACACAGCACCAGGAAATAAACACACTGAGTAGGCTCCACTGCCAGCTATCATTGACAAGAAGTATGATCTGGAGCAAATTATCTTTTCTATGCCTGGGTCTCCTCTTCTGTAGACCATGGGCTGTGATACCTACAGATAGAGCCATTGTGACGATCGTCAGGTGGAAATCATTCTGAATAGCATTGCCTTTGCCTTTTCCTCCTTCAGTGTCAAAGCTGGGCACTCAAGTTGCAAATTTTCTGAAACAAAGGTCTAGAGACCTTTTGAAAGGCTGGCTGTGCTGTGGGAAGGATCTGATGGACTTTAGACAGTGGGTCCATCTGAAGAGGTAGATTGATTTGTGAATTGGCGCTTAGTCTGAGGGGAAGAAACTTCTTCTGTGCTAGGAGGCTTTGATGTAAGACAGAGCAAGATGTCAGCTGAAGTTAGGCTCTTATTTCCCCTTGGGGAGTGGGAGAGAAGTTGGGAGTGGGAGAACTTTCCTCTAGAATGCTGGCATTTCATAGAGATGGCTCTCAGGTCCATGACAATTTAGTTTAGGGTGGTAGATTTACATTTCAAAGGTAAAAGAAAAGGTGGGTAATCATAATATGTCTAAACTTCCTTTTGGTTGCTATGTAACTGCTGGGGGCAGAGGGAGGAGGAACCTGGAATCTGTCTTTCTGTCAACAGGTTTTGGTTGGAACAGATAGTAAGAGGACCTCACCATTAAGGACCATACCATTCTGCCACCTGCTTAGTATGTCTCCTTACTGTCACAGTGGACCAGGAGTAATGCTGAGAATAAGGGGCAGTCATGCTCCAAATACCACATTCCTGGCGAGTGCAAGGCCACTGTTGGCTTTTTCATGTCTTTAGGGAAGGCACAATAATTAGCTGAGAAAGGGTATCTGTGGTCTTTCATGAGGCTTGAGATCAGAACAAAAAGATCCTATTAAGGAAGTCAACAAGCATCCTGTGGCCAGAGCCAACCTCACAGTGATGCCTGCAGGATTGGTGGAATGAGAAAGGGGGCCACACTGGATCTCTCTCCTTAGCAGGTGGCACCTTAGGAAAGAGGAAGCTTGCAGGCTCCTCCCTGCCATGATGCTGTGAGTTCTCCCTTCGTCTACTGTGGAGTCTACATGGACTTCTTATCCTAAAAAGGACAGGGAGTTGAGAATACTCAGGATCCAGCTTTCCTCGAAATGTCTTCTAACTGGAAGAAAGGCTGAAATTTAAGTTATGAAAGCTAAAAAATAGGAAAAGACTCAGTTTGACATTCTTAGAAATTCCTACCTACTGATTTATTTGGGATTTGGTGATAATTGCATATAACTGAGTCTATAAAACTAGATCAGCTTTTACCTTTGTAGTCTGAGGAAGCTAAGGCCTGCCAGAGATTTTTTTCAGGTACTAATTTAAGGGTTTGAAATCTCAGAGAGTCAAAGCAAGGCCTAACACCTTTTCTGCGTCCTTCCAAAGGGACTGCTCATCCATTTCAGTGATTTTTAGAAGATGTTTCCAGTTTCTCTGTCAGTGAGACTTTCTATTTTACTATAAGATTCAGATAATAGCTGGGATTGCCAGATAAAGAAATTTTATAGGAGGACCTCCAAAGGTAGACCCAAACACAAAAAAAGACAAAACAACATACACACACACACGCACACACACATAAATAAAATCCAAGAATCTTAGAGCAGGATATAAACTTAAAGATGAACTCTAACTTCCTTGTTTTGTAGGGAATGGAGTCTCGATACCTTGAGGTATTTAAATTGTGTAGAATAGCAAGTAGATCTCTCCCAGGGTCAGAATCAAGTGCCCCATCACTCAAAATATAGTTTACTTTCCCCTGCAATGCAGATGAGATTCAGAGAAGGTTCTCACTTGAGGTTTGGCAACTGAGTGAATTTTCCTGCTATAGCAAGACAGACATGTGGGAGATAGCAAACTCTCTGAGATACATTTGGGCTACATTTGCATAAACTTTAAAGTGTTGTGGGTGGTGTATGCTCTCTATACACTATAAACAGTAAATGAAGGCGTTGGAGGAATGCCAGGGCCTCCAAATCAGTGCCCAATCCATTGGAATCTATGTTCCATACCTTTGTTTTTTTTAAAAAACCCAACTGTAGATATTGCAAGATCATCTATGGTGGATAATGGGCATTTTCACATACATGTAAAAGTACAGAAGAAAAAAAATCTCAAACTATAAAAGAATGGCTGACATTCTCATTTCATTCATTAAGAAACTGAGGTTCAGTGAAATTATCATAAGGTATTCAGTGACAGATCCAGGACTTGAATTTAAGTCTGGTGACTACTTGTGTGTGTGGTACTGGAGACTGAAGCCACGGCATTCTACCACTAAGCTATATTCCAAGCATTTTTTAAGGGTCTTGTTAACTTATCATGCACTGGCTTCAAGCCTAAGATCCTCCTGTCTCAACCTCCCAAGTACTGGAATTAAAAGTATGTACCACAAAACCTGGCTAAGTCTGGTGTTTTTTAACAGGTTCATTGGCCCTGGCTCTACAATGGCTTTTTTATGTCTGGCAAATGTTCCTCAGGCTCTTGCAGAATTATGTGAATGTAATTAGTGGGTTTGTTCATACAATTGATGAAGCATAGGGTTTGGATCTAAAGTCCTGTTTCCATATCTTACTTTTTTTTGTAACTGTGGCAAAATACCTAGCCTTCTGAATGTAATTCGCTGATTCATTAATTCATTCTGCTTTTATTATGTGATTTCTCTATGCTAAACTCAGCCAGGTGCTCAAGTATATTAAAAATGAGAGAAAATAACGATGTGGTCCTGCTTTCCTGGAGGTCCTTGTTTTCCAGTGCAAAGAATGTGACAATAATTACTACCATGCTTACCTCAGAGGTCTGTTGTGAGCAGTGAATGAGATATTGTAAATGCTTCATAAAATATAATATGCTATATAAATCTAAAGGGTTATTATGAGTGTACTTTACCCAAGGGCATAGGAGAATATCCTGCATGTTTTTCTCTATCTTCATATGCATGTTTCTCTATATAACTAAGAAGGTTTTGAGTTCCCAAGGCATCAAGTTAAATAGGAACCAAATTGATCTTAAGAAAGTGCCAAAATACATCATTGATTCTTAATGTACTTATGCATCTTTTCTGGTCAAAAAATGCATGAAAGAATTGCCTCCAGATGGCCCCAGCAAAAATATAGATTTCTTACCTGGGAAAACATCTGATTTCAGTACAGGAAACAGAAACAATTTAAATATTTCCATGCATGGAATCAGGTGCTTATAAACTTAGAAAACTCAGAGAGTAAGTTAAAGGCTGGCCTTTCCAGGGTGAGTTCTAAAATAATAGTAGAACCATCCACTTGGGGCACCGCTACCCTGTGGGTTCCATAACAGCTCTTCTGGAGGGAGGTTGACTTCAGGAAACAGGAAAGGGCATCTGGATCAGAAATCCTGGGATCTGCTTCAACTTCACAACCCTCAGCAAACTGAAGAATGGCCACCGACCAATCTCCAGGTCAGAGGTGTTGTGATAGGACCCATCTGCCACCATGTCAGTCAGCCAGAGCTACTCTTCAGAACAGAGGCTAGAACATTCAAAGTCCAGCATCAATTCTATCATAGTAATTGTTTATATATGTAAGTTTTATAGTAAGTGTCAGATTTTATATTGATTCCTGGTATAGCCATTTTTTCCTTCCCAGAAAGTTTTAGAAGCTGAAAGAAGATGTCACTACCAAAGGGTTTTGCAAATCTAAGCTTAATCACATGCAAGGAAATATTACTATTTGCTGAAAAAAAAATTGGCATGAGAACACTTGTTGCTAGGAGAAAAGAGAAAGCTGCTCAAAACAGAGGGGAAGGTGTGCTCAGGGCAAACTGCCTTCTTTTATGGTTACTGTTTATTTTCTCAAGTGCAATGCTTGAATAGCAAGTACTGGCTTGCCTGGGTCCTTTTGAGGCCCTGAGTAATTCTGAGGCCAGAGGTGGAAAGGGGAGAGCTCTTCTGAGACCACAGAAGTACCTGGGGTACGATATTATAATCATTTATTCTTGAACTAGACACAAAAGGTAGGGATAATTATCTTCATTTTCAGGTTGCAGAAATGGAAGCTTTGAAATGCTAAATGGTGCAAGATCCTATAGTTAGTGGGGGTGGATCAGGTTCATTGGGGACTTATCTGACTTTGAATGCTGGATTCTGTACACACACAATACTGTCTCCATATCATGAAATGATCTCATTTAAAAGAGTCAAAGTATCTCGGCAAATCCTCAATAGAGATGGTCTGAAAAGATGCTAAGTTATCATGCAAGGTAGACGAAATAGACTGAGTGGCTGGAATAGTTGGCATTGAAGCAGACTACCTGGTTTTGAATTCTGACTCTTCGACTTATCAGCAGTGTGACCTGTTTCTTTATTTTTAAAACTAGGTTCGAGATTAGAAACTAGTCCCCATAGGATTATTTTAAGGAGTAAACGAGTTAATATATAAAAAATATGTGAGAATAGGACTTGCCATATGGTGAATCCTTAATCAATGTTTGACGGTGTTCTGAAAGTAATATCCAGCATAGTTTCATCAACCCTCACAAGAAAACTACTTTAAAGAGAACCCCTGAGTTTTAGAATCAGCCAAATTGCTTAAACAGAAGTCCAGTCACACCAAGCAATGCCAGATGATGTGTGTCTAGAGACAAGAATGGATTCAGTCTCTGTACATTTAGAAAGTGCCTCAGAGACTTGACGTTCACCTGTTGGGCTCTAAAGGAAAAGTGTAGCAATCACAGAGAAAAGCAAAATGTATCAAATCTAGTGAAAATAGTATCTGAAAGGAGGTGAGGGACCATCATAAGGGAATTCATATTTCTGAAGACTACTAGGTGCCACAAATGTCAGCTTTCACTCCGATACGCACAGTAAAGATGGTTATTCTACTTCACAAAAGGTTCCATTATAGCCAGTAAAATGTAGTGAGTTATTGAAAGTCATGACACAGAGAGGAACCGCTTAGATCCTAAAACCCACCCTTTCAAGTACGCCACCTTATCCCAGTCCATAGTCTGCAAAACAGTGGGATGACTCTCCAAAGAAGTAATTTATGGTAGAATAAGTGGTGAAATCTTAATAGTTTCTCTCCGTCAGAGACTCATCATGCTCCTTAAACCAGGAGTTGAAAATGTGCCCCTGTTCTTATAAATAAAGTTTAATTAGAAGACAACTATGTTGCTTCCTTTATATACCATCTGTAACTGGTTTATGCCTGCAGTGGCAGAGGAGAATAATTTTAACAGAGATCCCCCTGGCATAAAATATGGAAAATATTCCCATCTGACACTTTGCTGGAAAAGTTTGCTGACCTGTGCTGTAGGCTTTACTAGGATCTGTGTGGTCATAGTATCTGTGCATGTCCCTCCTCCTTATTTTTACTAACATCTGCTGCAGTCCCACGTCTTACATTTGGCTACACTCTAAACTATGAATGGTGCTCATATCAGGAGAGTAGCTGCAGACTATAGATACCAATGCAGACTGGGTGGCTTCTCATATTTCAGAGTAAACTTCAAATATTCAGTACAAAACTTCAACTGTTCCTGAATGTGAATTTAATAGCTAATTCTCAAAAAACTGTAGAGTTGGTTTAAAAAAACAAAAACAACTAGAGCTCTCTTATGCAATATAGAACATTTTAGGGATGTGTTTTATCAGTGCATTAGAGCTTCATATTATAATGCAATTCTAGTCATAATAACCTACATGCACACAGCATTTGGTGAGCTTTCCCCTTACTCCCCAACCTCTCCCCCTTTTCTGTACAAGATATTGAAATCAACATTGGTATTTTCACATATGTACCCATTGTCAGTGGAAGTGATTCCTTCATTAATTCTCCCACTCCCTGATAGACCACCTCCCTTGCTTCCCTAGAGGTGAAAGGATGGAAAAAAATTCCATGCAAATGGAGACCAAAAACAAGCAGGGGTAACAACTCTCATATCTGACTAGGAGACATGGGAAATCCTAATATATCCATAGGTCTTTTTAATTCATTGTACTCTGGAATTTTGAGGCAGTGGGGCCCTGGCAAGGCCTTCACAATTTGAAAACCCACCCCAAATTGGAAAACTTCCTAAAAGCATTTTAGAATTTTAGGAGGAAAAATCTGGATGTCCAACATGGTATTACTCACCCTAGCTTGTAATAAAAATGGTCCCTAGTCCTCCATTTGAAATTAATAAATTAATTAATTTAAGCCAGGCTAAAACAATACATAGCTAAGAAGTAGTTTTGAAATGAACAATATGGAACAAGATTAAAGTCCTGATTTATCACAGTCACTAAGGGACCATCATAGCTCTCAACAACCTCTATCAAACCTACATTGCTACTCCTGGGAGTGGAGGGCCATATTCAAAAGGAGAAAATGGAAGCTCTATCAACATTTTTATTTATCTCACTCTCACTTGCTAATTTGCTAACTAGAGATAAACCAAACTGATGAGTTAAGATGACTTTGTTCTGATTAATTTTACGGTAATTCTGAGGGCTATGGTTTTAAATGAATTGTTTGAATACTAAATTATGCAGCTTTATGATCCAGGAGATAAGCAGCCGCTCTAAAGATGCCTCTGAGACTTAAAAGAGACAGCATTAGAAGCTCATTATTGCCGGCACATTTAACATGGTTAAAGTAGAGGAAAATAGCCATTAAGTTAATGTAATAGTTAAACTGCATTAATTTGAAAAAGTGCCCATCGAAATGCTTACAGCAGAGGGTGTATTTTTCTCCCTCATGTGAATATGTTCCTAAATATATATATAATAAAATAAAAATGATTTCAAGATTATTTTCTCCCCCCTTCCACTCCCTGCAGAGCTTGAAATTCTAGGTTCTTCCACCCCAGAATCCTAAGGAAGGCTCTTGGTCCTGCCATACAAAACCGAACAGAAGGATCAGTCTCCTTGGTGATGACTAGGGCATTCAAGTTGAGCTGGGTGGTCCTTTCCAAGGGAAACAGCTCCAGCATGGTAATGGGAAAATCACATGATAATGGGAAACTCAGGTCTTTGGGAATTATTAACCTCAGAAATGACAAAGGGCTCTTTAATACACTGCAGTCTGTCTATTTTCCCAAGAATTCACAAAGTTCGATCAAACTTACTGATAATTCCCAGATGTTCACAAAGCAATGCCATCTTCTCATTTCTATCTAGCTTTCACCACTGAATGTCTTCCCTCCATTAGCTCCCAAGTCAATGTTGGGTTTCTGCCTCGGCCATCTTTCCCAGTATCACCATTTTTTATTAACCTGTATGGTTTCGTTTCATCAAAGAGCCCATTGTGTGTATGTGTGTGTGTGTGTGTGTGTGTGTGTGTGTGTGTGTGTGTGTGTACTTCCTTGAGCAATGGAAGGTTGTTTGTGGAAATGACCAATAGTGAAAGGACGCACTGGACTATCTGATAATTATGAGAAGATAATTCTGTGATCACAAGACTTCCATGTATCCTCAAGGTGGGTGACTATGATCTCTATGGATTTCATAAGATCAAGAGATCTGTCATCCACTACTTCAAGATGATGTCAACCTGGAGACATTATCAGCAATCTAATGGCCTAAAAGCTAAGTGAATGGAATTAAATGAAAATCCATGTTCTTCCATTCCTACTCACGGTTTCCCAGGAGTCTCTTTCAGGCCATAGCACTTGCACTGTCTCAAAGAGCACTAGTATTGTCTCTTTGCTGCAGGCAAATGGGACTGTCTTTGTTTTTTATTCCCTCTTCCCTCTATGTTCTCTCCAGCACAGAGACCTGCTGGCTGAGCACCAGTGAGGCAGCACATGAGAGCATCCCTTGAAATTCTTTCAACCAACAACGATCTAACTTTTAGGCCCCAAGGTAGGATGGATTTTACACTTTAAATATTTACGTAAAGTTCTGCTTACAGTAACCAAAGACCATAGGCCGGAGCCCGGGGCGATTTCTGCCAACCACAAGCACAATTGCGTTGTTTGATGAAAAGGCACTCTGGGCTCGCTCACACTTCACTAGGCTCAAAATAGCATGGCTTCGCAGGATAGACTCAGCAAGTGCTTGCTTGGCTCTGCCTCCCTTCTGCACTTCACTCAGAGACCAGGCATAGAAATGATTCTCTGACCTAACAGATCAAAAGAGCCGTTCTCCTCCCCAAAGCTCCTTTCTGTCTTCACTGTGTCCTATGGTTTGCCATTCAATCATAAGTTCAATTCTTACTGAATAAGATATCTGAGCTATACAGATGGGTTCTATGTCCTGGAAACAGTTGCTCTTTTTGCTGTAGAGAAGAAAATGACTGACATTCATACTTAGTGTACCTCACGAGGCCAAAGAGAAAGAATTAGATTGCTTTAGATTCTCCTCCACTTTTGAATTTCAGACACCTTGTTGAGACTGTTAAAACTGTTCTGCCAGACATGATGGCTCTTGTCTGTAATCTGGAAGCTGAGAGGAGGGTCTCAGGTTTGAGGCAACTTAGAGAGACCTTGCTTCAAAATAAAAAGTAAGAAGACCTAGGGGTGTAGCTAAGACGTAGAAGGTCCCTGGATTCAGTCCACATTATCCTCCCCCCCCGCACACAAAAAAAAACAAAAACAAAAAACTAGTGCTTCTCTGCCCCATACCTTGATGACTCTGATTCAGTAATGGTATGAAAGTGCTTCTGAGTCTGGAATCATATTATCATACAATCATATTGAATTCTCACATAAGCCAGATGTTGGTCAGCAGGTGTTTACTTAGTGGTAGCTGAGGAAACAGTAATATCCAGGATGTAACTATTTGATATAAAAATAAAGTATTGGACTCTTATGTATGTTTTGTTCAGTTCTTCCCTTGAACTTGTAAAAACAAATTCCAGGTTTTCTTATTTGCAGGGTAACAATTGGCTAAAATCTTCAAATGCTGAAGTTCTTATTTTAAGTTTTATTTTTAAATACTGTGATAAAAAGCCGGGCGTGGTGGCGCACGCTTGTAATCCCAGCATTCGGGAGGCTGAGACCGGAGGATCCGGGTTCGAGGCGAGCCTCAGCTACCTAGTGAGGTACTCCGCAACTTAGTGAGACTCGGTTTCAAAATAAAGAATAAAAAAATTGGGGGTGTAGCTTGGAGGTAGAATGCCCCTGAGTTCAATCCCCAGTACCGCAAAAAAAAAAAAATACTGTGATAAAAATGCTAATTGATTTCAAAAGTATGCAAACAGCATTCAAATAGTTTATTTTAAATATCTTCACTGTCTTCTTAAAATACTTAGGTTGATTTATAAAATGAATCTTCAAGGTTCCAAGCATACCTATAATCAGGCACAGATGAGCCAGGGGAACTATAAACTCCTATTCTTAAGAATGTACTTGCTTTATTTCACAGGAGTTTCTAACATTTTGTTGTACATTTCTTTGAATGTATATATGTAAGGACATTTACACTTTTTACAAGTATAGACTGTAGGTCCATTAGTAAATGATGATGTGTATTTGGATACAGTTATAAGAGAGCAATGTACCACAAGCAATTGCAATGATATATTTGTTTAATAGGTGTCCAACTTAAGTAATGTCAATCTAGTATGATGCAGTATTTTACCAAAATTCATATTGATATTGTCACCATGGAAACAAATACAATCACTTTTAGCATTGAATTTTAAGTGAATTTGCAGTAGCGTTCACAAAAATGTCCAATGACTGATCTTGATTTCAAAAGCTTTACTTGTTTCCACGTTATAGATGAAGCCCTTTGAACTACAGTTGAGTTTCTATTTGAAGCCATTTAAGCAATTTTTTTAAAAGCAAAGCAAACAAAAAACTATGCTTTGAATTAGATACTGACTCATCCTCTGCTCTTCACATAGACAGAAGGCACCAGAGCCCTGTGGTGGATGTGACTGTCCATGAGCATTTTGTGTAGATTATTGACTTTTTGTCAAAGTTGTTTTTAGTGTTTATTAGTTATACAGAATAATGAATTTCATTTTGACATATTTGTGTATACATGTAATATACTTTAATTATTTCAGTGTTTTTGAGAAATGAGCACTTAAAATTATTTTTTGTTCAAAATGGACTTTCATTTCTTCTTTCTCTGCTGCCCAAATAACCTATTAAAATATAAGAATGTTAACAACTCATTAATATATTTTGCTTTCTGTTGTATAATAAATAAAAATATAGCAAGGCTATATAGATATTAGGTACTGCAGGTATTCTGGCAGGAATTCCTGGCTTTTGTTTCTCACATGTTAGATACAGGTAACCTTAGAGTCTCACCTATTTTGTGTAGGCTCTATGGGATTGTGGCATGAAGACTTTATGCTTCTCACCAATCTTAGTGGGGAGGATTAAAATAGTCAGTATTCCCTGCTACCTCAGGTGATTGCAGAGTCTTAAGCCTTGAATAGTTCTTTCCTCACCTTAAACTTGGAGTGAGAACAGTTCCTAGCCACACATCAGTAGATTCCCTCACTGTCTCTAAAAAGAAGGCATTGGATTTGTTTCATCTGCAAAGGCGGAAAAGAAGAGAGTGAGTTACCACTAGCCTTTTCACATGCATCTCACATGCATCTGAAGGAGATCCTATGATGAACTAAAATTGTGAAGTGGACATTTAGGAAACTCATTCAGATACTTTCATTTTTTAAAATACTTTATTTCTGGAGAACAGTTTTAAGTTCACAGCACAACTGAGAGGGAGGTACAGAAAGTGTCCATTTACCTCCTTCCCCCACATAGTCTTCCCTATATCAACATCCTCCATTATGAAAACTAATAAGCCCACTTTGACCTAACAGTATCACCCGGACCCCAAAGTTTGCATTAGAGTCCACTATTGGTGATGAACACCATATAGGTTTGAACAAATATATAATGATATGTATTCACCACTATAGTATTATATACAATATTTGTGCTGACCTCAACTTCTCAGTGTTCTGCCTATTATTCTCTTCCTACTCCCTAATCCCTTGGGGATCACTGATAATTTTACTGTCTCCATATTTTTGAATTTCCCAGAATATGATATAGTTGGAATTATACTCTATGTAGACTTTTCAGATTGCTTTCGTTCACTTTGTAGTATGCATTTAAATCTCCTCCATGTTTTTTCATGAGTTAATATCTCCTTTCTTTTAAGCACTGAATAATATTCCATTATGTAGATGTACCATGGTTTATGTGTTCATTCACTTATTAAAGAGGTTCTTGGTAGCTTTCAAGTTTAAGCAATTATGAATGAAGCTACTATAAAGCATAGACATGCAGGAGTTTGTGCGGATATAAGTTTTCAACATCTTTAGATAAATGCCAACTAGTTTAAGTGCTGGGTTGTACAGTGAAAGTAGATTTAGCCATGTTAGAGATGGTCAAACTGTTTTCCAAAGTATTCTTTCACTTTGCATTCCCACAAGCAATGAAAGAGAATTCTTTTTGCTTCACATCCTTGCCAACATACTTGGTTTATTTAGTGCAAATAAATATTAATACCAATGCCTCATGAAAATGACAAGTCTGGGACAAATTCTAACATGGACAGTTGCCATGAAACTAGAAATAAGTGGGTCTGAGTAGACAGAACAGGATTTATACTCAACAGAGTTCTAAGCAATCAAACTGTTGACACCAGCATGTTTGCAAACATAGGCCCAGTATACACAGGAGAGTAAGAGAAAATCACACAAAAACAAAAATGGAATGGGCACTGCAAAAAAGAACAAACCATTCAAAAGTAAGGCTTGAGGAATATAAGGAGAGAAAAATTTATTGCAGAAAATGGCTAAAAGATTTTTTAAGAACTGTCTGTGATCATGAGTAAAGTTCATCCAGGCAAGTTATCTCTTAGAAAAAAAAATAAAACTATACAAATATATATGAAATATATTTCTATATATAAAATATATAATATATTTGAATATATATATGTATATATTATATTTTATTTATATAACCAACAATTCAGGAAGTCAGACTATAGAAGGATCAAAGCTAAAATCACAATTGAGAAAATACTATGAGGTATGAAGGAAAATGACATAAATAAGTACAATTTCCAAGGCAACTCCATATTCTCTAGCTATAATGGATGTAAACATTATGCTGAAGTCAAACAAATACCAAATTCTATAGACTCAGTAATACTCATGGCCAATGGAAAGACTCACTCCAAGTATCCAGAAATCTAGAGAAAGATAGTATTGAGAAAACTCAGGGATACAGAAAAGAAAGAACAGAGGTCCTAACTACCTGTGGTTGACAATCCAAAAATGGAATTGGTACAGTGGTAACAGAAGCAATAATCTACCTTGTGAGACAAGAAACTTTTTGTCCAGAAAAGAAAACAATGTACATCTATGTAACACACTGGCTCATCATGTTCTGGAAGAAATTATTGGAAATATAACTTTTCTATATTTCTTTAAAGAATCTATTTTAAATCTTAATAGAAGAATACCAAAGCTTACCCATGTAGACAAATAGCAGTATGGGAAAAAAAGATGAAGAGAATGCTAGCAATTAAATAATATTACAAAGCAATTATGTTGAAATTTGTTTGATTATTATAGAGGAATAAATATGCAGACCAATATAATAGAATGGGTTGAAAATACAATCTGGATTAAAAAAATACAAACAGTGTGAAAAAGAAAAAAAAAATTCTAAACTCATTTGGATGATGTTTTATCTATATGCGGAAAACATTTGATTTAGGTGTGTACCCCATACTGTAAGCCAAATTACATTCAGATGACAAAAATTAATGAAAATTCTAGAAATTATAAAATCTGTGACTAGATTCAAACTTTCAAGGCTAATAATCACATGAATTAATTATAATAGAGAATGTCAATATACCTGGCCACTAAAACTGTACAAAAAATTCCATGTAAAAAATGAAGAGTAATTTTGAAAGGCAAAGATGTAAATAAGTCATGTAAAAGGATAATATGCCTAATATATAGATCACATCAAAATGAAAAAATACTGAAAAATGGAGAAGAATCAGATGTGGAGAACTCATAGAGGACGTCAATGTGATGCAAAATTTTACTACATTACTGAAAATCATTACTCACTGCTGATGTAATGTAGACTGCTAAGCCATTTTGAAAAAGAGTTTACATTTTCTTATAATAATACATATTCACATAACTTATGATCTAGCAATTCCATCCAAAGAAATAGAGCTCTGCTGATGTACAGAGGGAGATATATGAGCTTTGTTAATTGCAGCATGTCAGCTACAATCTAGAGGAAGGCAAAAATCATACAACACACACACACACAGAAATATACACATGCAAATACATGTGTTTGCATAATCACATAAGTTTATTTAGGAACAATGTTCCCTTTTTACAAAGTTTTGGATCCTGGTTGTATTTTTAACCCATCTCAAATATCTGTTTCTCTATTATAATTACACACACACACAGCATCAAAAATGCAAAGAACTGAAATCCATGTTGGTAAAATTACAAGACTGAGATGCAGTTCAAAGGCATCTAGGTTGGGTTTCCAGGAGAGAGGTATAAGATTTAGTGGAGTAGCTATCATCCAGCAAGTCAGATCAATAGCAGAGATCAGCAGGTTCTTAAGATTTGGGGGGTGCATTTTTCAACAGTTACTTAATAGGCTGTGCTTTGGTTTTCTAGGACTGTAGTAATAAACTATCACAAGCTGGGTATCTTAAACAATAGATATGAACTCTCACAATCCTAGAGGCTAGAACCTGGAATTAGGATGTCAGTTGAGCCGATTCCTTTTCAGATCTCTGAGGAAGAATCATTTCTGAGCCTCCATTCTAACTTCTGGTGCTTGCTAGCAACCCTTGGTGCTTTTTGCCTTGTATACTTGCCACTCCCACCTCTGTTTCCTTCTTTACAGGATTTTAGTCTTGTATAGCATGTCTGTTGTCTCTCTTCTCCTCTTATAAAGAAACCTGAAATATTGGATTAAGGGTGCACTCTACATCAGTGTTGCCTGTTCCTAGCTAATTTCTTCTACAATAACCACGGTTCCAAGTAAGACCATATTCTGAAGCACTGGAGGTGAAAACTTCGACATATTCTTTTGGGAGACTCAATTAAATCCGTAACAGGCTTCTCGCTTCCAGCTTCAAGGATCTTAACCTTGGAATCAATCTCTCTTTCTCTCTTCCTCTCCCTCATTATTGGATAGGTATTTGTTCAGATATGCACTCTGTGGAAACAGGGTTTCATATGACTTTGCTTACACCTGGTTTGTATGAATGCTAGGTGTTTCCAGCAACAATGGTTTCCATGACATGTATTTTGGCAGGTGCATCAGTTTTCCAGGGTTGACGGTACAAAATACCATGGATTGTGCAGATTCCATAGAAACATATTATTTCCCAATTCTGGAGGAAAGACACCTGAGGTCAAGGTAAAAGCAGGGTTGAATTCTAAGGCCACTTCTTTTGGTTGGAGAAATCATCTTCACCTGAGTCTTGACAGGTCCTCTGTGTATATCTGCATCCTAATCTCCTCTGTTTGTAAGGATGGCAGTCCTATTGGGCTAGGGCCCACCCTAATAACCTAATTGTACCCTCCCAATCATCTTTTTAGAGACTCTGTCTACAAACATTATCAAATTCTGAGATGCTGGATATCAGGATTTCAACATAGAAAATTTAAGGAGAGGCACAAAACTTATCCTCTAACATTGAAGCAAAGGACTGATATCAATGGCAAATAAAACTTATAAAAAGAAAATTCCTAGCTATATCAGCAAACATGTAATCCTGCCCTATTATCTTTAGGTAAACAGTGAAACATTCATAAAGTAGTGCTTTTACATTTGTGTCGTGTCCCAAGCTATATTCTGGGCACGCCAAGCCTGAGTTTATACAAAATGCTAAAAGAAAATGTCAAAATCAATCTGAGATAAACCAAATGGCAAGAATGAATGTCAAATAAATGAAGGTATAAGGTCACCTAAAGGAGCTGGATTAGCCTATTCTTGTTTCATGCCTGACGTACTCCAAATTCTTTTTCAGTCAAGCAGCCTGTGTGTCTGATTTTACACAAAACAAGATTCTGTGAGGTGTTCGTAACCCTGAAGAAGGTGGCCAATAAATATGCAGTGGTAATTAGTCCCTAAGGGCTGAACTTGGGTGACCTTGAAGTACTGTTCCTTTAAATATTCATTCCACTAATAAGTCGATTTATATGTAAGTTTACCACTGTGTTTATTGCTTCAGAAGTAGGATCCCCTCTTTCAAATAAGAGAGGTGGCACAGGTGGGTTAAAAGAAAATGAGAGCTTGGTCACATGTCCCGGCTCTTCTAAATTTATATTCATTCACAGAAGCAAAATAATCAACCTGTCAATAAAACAGTCAACCAGTCAAAAAGTAAACAAGCATGCATCTTCATTAAGAATCATCTTTGTGTACAGTTGGAGGTCAGGGTCCTCTTACATCAGGTATTTTTGTGATATACCTGCTTTAGAGAGGGGAGTGCACCTGGCACTTATAGCTCAGGAAATGTGAGGGAATGCTTCTGATCCCCCACCAAAATGTTTTCCTTGGTTATGCAGTAAGAACGAAAGTTCTGTCCACTCCTAATTGCAATCACATTCAGAATACTACACATAAAAAGGTACGTGCATCAGTTGAGTTTGTATCCAAGTCCTCTATGTTAAGAGGGAAGAGGTTCAAGTCCAGCAGAATAAGATGATTTTCCTAAGATCACACAGCTTCCTAGTGGCAGGTCTGAAGCTGTGCTGTGTAGGAAAATTAACTTCAAAATTACCCCATAAAGAATCACTGCTTGATTTTTCCCTAGCAGGTCTCCAATAGACTTTGCATTTAAAAATGACTTACAGTTTCCTTTGCTGAATGACTAAAACACGTTATATGAGCAAATAATTAAGGGAAAATCCACCCAAGTTGGATTTAATGGTCCAATTCTTTATTTCCCATGGGGTAAAAGGTGAGAGTTGAGAGTTAGAAGCAAATATGATTTATATTTCATGTGGGAAAACCCTTAGTTCATTTTATGAAGGGATAAGAAAGAAAAACAACTCTGTAATTAACTCTGATGCTTTTTTAAATTTTCTTCAGTAATGTAGTGCATCTCCCTTTAAGCTTTCAAGATTCTTCCCCTGGACTCAACTGATATTTTTTTTAGCAGTTATTTTCCTCTTTCATTCACTCTCATGTACTTCAATTTTACCCAAACTCTTTTTCATTTCCCCCCAAAATTCCATTATATTTTCTACTTCTCAAACTTTACCTGTGATAATCCTTTAATTTCTTATTTGTTTCTCTGTACAGGAAAATCATTAGATTTACCGAGTGCCCTTTCTGTAACAGCCACTTGACTTTATCTTTACAGGATTTATCATTTTCTAATCACACGATCTAAGGAAAAATCAGAGCTTTCCTGAGAATAAATTAAAATCTGGCTTAATGATGGCTACCTTGATGGCAAATATGATCTTGTTGCAAGAGTACACTGTAAACACAGTGGTGCTGGGAAAAGGTCATCATGGCAATCCCCTCCTGGGCACCTGCAGAAGTTCCTCCTGATCCTTCCCACCTGTGGATCTGCACCAGTGGCCTGACTGGGTTTGATTTCTGTTTATTTCCAGACTCCACACATATCCCACCTGCCTTCCCTGAATCTCCTATCACCAGCTTCTGAACCTCCTTGGAGAGTTCTTAGACACATGAGAAACCTCACTCAGATTTACAAGGATCAGAAAGCCAATTACAACTCGTATAACAAACTACAGGAAATTTTAGCTCACATACATGAAGATTCCTCATAGTTGTCTAACTCCAAATATCATTGTATTCAACAGCCTTAAAGGATTAGTGTTTCTCTATGAACACTAATGAACCTATTTGGTGGCAGAAGTTATTTCCACTGTTAAGATAGCATTCTTCTATATTCCAAATAAACAGAAAGATGAGTTCTCTATTCCAAGAGTTCCAGGAAAGTTATGAAATGAACAAGTTTTAGAAAAATGTGTGAAGTACTCCTTCCTTCTTGCCCAGAAGAGAGAGATGCTCATTGCCCATGCTGGAGTTGCATGCCCTCCTGGAGCTTAGTAATATAGGGAATAAGCCAATTTGAATGACCTAGATTAAGAGAGATGGAGGAAAAATACTACATATCTACATATAAATATAGAATGTCAAAGTAGAAGACGAATGAATACATTTGGGTGAGGGAAAAAACAGCAAATTTCCATGAGATCAGGTCTTATTTACCCAGTTTGGTTACATTCTACTGACATCAATGTCATTAGAATACCCCTAAATATGCTATGTATTGTCTGAATCTTATCTCACTTTAGGTTCTTTCCCAATCATTAATTTCACTTATGTCAGATGTGTGCTTCTGCAAATAATTTTTTTAAAAATACACTTTTATTGGTGCATCCATGTACGTATGTATATATGTAAGTGCACACAGTACTCTGTATTTCCCTTCTAATCATACTCTGTCCCCTCCCCCTTCCCATACATTTCATCAAGATGGGTATTGATTACTTCATATAGGTATAAAGCATTACTTGAATTCTTTTCTTCATCAATTCTTCTTTTTCCCCTATTCACTTCCCTACCCAAGTCCCTTCTACTATTGTACTGGTGTCCATCCTTATTTATTTGAAGTCTCCCTTTTTGGTTCCAAATTTCTTTCTAGCTTCCACATATGAAAGAAAACATAAGACCCTTCACTTTCTGAGACTGGTTAATCTCACTTAGCATGATATTCTCTAGTCCCATACATTTTCTTGCAAACTACACAATTTTGTTCTTTATGGTTGAGTATAATGTCATTGTGTGTATATGCCACATTTTTGTAATCCATTCAATTTTTGACAGAATTTCTCAATAAGACCCACAAAGTTCAGGAAATGAAAACAAGAATCAATAAATGGGATGACATCAAATTTAAAAGTTTCTGCATAGCAAAGAAAAAAATCAAGAGTATGAAGAGAAAGCCTACAGAATGGAATAAAATCTTTTCCAGATACTACCCTGATAGAGAACTAATATCTACAATACACAAAGGACTCAAAAAACTTAACAGCAAGAAAACCTCAATAAAAAAAATGGGCAATCAAACTGAATAAACATTTTTCAAAAGAAGAAATACAAATGACCAAAATACATGAAAAAATGTTAAATGTCATTAGAAATCAAGGAAATGCAAGTCAAAACTACCCTGAGATTTTATCTAACTCCAATTAGAATGGCAATCATGAAGAGTATAAACAATAATAAATGCTGGCAAGATGTGTGGAAATAGAAACTCTTATACACTGTAGTGGGTTTGTAAATTAATAAAACCGCTATGGAGGTCAGTATAGAGGTTCCTCAGAAGACTATGGATGAACCCACCATGTGACTCAGGATAGCATTCCTCATTATCTTTCCAAAATAATTAAATTTAGAATACTATTGTGACACATACATGTGTATGAATATTTATAGCAGCGCAATTCACAAGGGCTAATCATGGAACCAAACCTGTTGTCCATTAACAGATGAATGGATAATGAAAATGTCATATGTACTTGAAAGAATTTTACTCAGCCATAAAGAACAAAGTTATGCCATTTTTTCAGGAAGATGGATGGAACTAGAGAATATTATATTTATGCAATATCAGCCAATTTCAGAAAGTCAAGGATTGTATATTTCTCTTGTTTGGAAGCCGGAGAGGTAATAGGAAATAAAATGAACCTCAGATAAATGAGAAGAGGGTAAGTATCATAATGGAAGAGAATTGGGGGAAGGCAATGAGAGGGAGAAAAACAATGAGGCTGGAGGAAGGAAGCAGTTCAAATAATATGCTCACATATCAAGTTGTCACTGCCAAGCTCACTAACACATAGAGTGAGGGAGGAATGGGGAGCAGGGTTGGATATGTGGGAAATCCAACAAGTGATGTGTGTACACATGAATGTATTACTTTAGATCTCACTACAATGTATAATCACAATGCACCAATAAAACTATGTAAAATAAAACAGTATATACAGCTAAACTGCATTGGATACAAATATCAATGGACATGAACATGGTCTCTGAGTGAAGTGCAGAAGGGAGGCAGAGCCAAGTCTCTTTTTTTCATTCATCACCTCCCTTCCCAAATCTCTTCCTTCCCAAATCTCCTTCCAATATTCTACTGATATGTCTCCTTGTTCCCCTGAGGTCCTTGGTGTTTCCCAGTTTCTCTCTAGCTTCCACATTGTGGGAGAAAACATACATTCCCTGTTAGTTTAATTAATACCTCCTCATATTTTTTTATAATAGAAAACATTCTAGGAAAAAATTCTTGAGCCACTATCCTATACTGAATTTTCCTAGTAATTATTGTCAGCAATCTCTGTCCATTTATTTCATAGTCATCATCAGAGTTTATAATTATACTTTTATGTAATCAATAGGTTACCATATTGCTTTTACTCAGCTATAGGGGAGGGGACGAGGGAGGATTGAAAAAGGAAACTGTTCAAATGATACTACGGCAATATGTGAAGTTATTACTACTGATTTCATTTACACAGTTTGGCAAGGAAGAGGAGTGGATGGAATGTGAAGGGAAATGTACCGGGACCTGTGTGTATGAATGTTTTTATCATATTGAACTTGACTATGATGTATAATTGCAATACACTAATAAAATAATTTTCATATATATGCATATATACATATATATTTGAGTGGGATGAATACACATTATCATTTGAAGCATATATTCATAGTTTGCACATGTTGTTAATAGTGTTCTTCATTCTTAATAATTGTCCTGGTGTGGATAACAAATCATAAAATCACTATATCTTAAAGGATCAGAATAATATTTGTTGAAAGACTCTCTTTTCCTTTAGGAATGATTTTTTGACCTAAGCCTGTTTGCTCCTCCGCATAAAATTGGGTCTGTTCTAGATACTTATCTATGTACCTAAATTTGCCAAAAGGTGCTCATCTCTGATTGGCATCTCTGCTACATAGCACATCAGAAATAGTTGGAGTCTATATTTGAGGATGTTTCAATCTCATGGTCATCAAGTTAAAATTCTGTCAATGAGCAATGTGGTCTAACAACATTTATTCAATCATGTCGGCAATCATGCATTCAATGAGATTCAGGCTGTAGAGCATATAATTTAAAAGCACAGGCTCCAGGACTTCATTCCCATAGAAGGGGAGAAGGAGACCATAAGAAGTTCATGAATTCAATACCTATAAATGGTGAAAGTTATGGAAAAAAATGAAAACCATTTTGTTTTTATAAGTTATCCTATGGTCATACAGAAATGAATGAAATACTGATTCCAAATAATCTTCTAAATCTCAGAATAGCAAGAATATATGGCACTTAGACACAACCTGCTCCCTTTCTCTGCAATTTCCCCATCTCCAGTCAGAATAATGGAAGTTCTACTCTGGGCAAATACAGATAAGATAAAGCACTACATTCCCCCAGCTACTAGTTAAGGGATATGCTATCTCTCTGCCAGCAATTCTCATTCCTCCCTGAGCCACGTGGCTCCCATCCACCACACCATCTCTACCCATAAGTTAAGGGCCCTACCCTATGAGCAGCAGGCTATGAATGCCAGTGCCCCTCCAGCTCCTTCATATGGAGCAAGTTCCACACCAGGAGAGGCAAGTGAGGAGATCAGAGGCACAGCACACATCACCACACAGCATCTTTCCATCAAACTAGCGCCACTCCTACCTCCAGCACTAGAGCAATGGCTCAGAGATTGTGCCCAAGGTATGGGAAGCAAACCATAGGAACGGAGCTTCCCAAAACTTTCACCAAATAAATTGTATGTATTTGAAAAAAGAGTGTGGGGATTTCAAGCCTATTCATACTCTCAAAAGTAAGCAGTTTTGGGTGGTAAGCAATTATGAGGAGGCTGGCAGTTCTAAATGAACAACAAGCAAATCCTTAGGCTGGCTAGTTTACAAGATTCAGGAAGACAAAAAGACAGGTTAAAAAAAACCCACCAGATATTAGGAGGACTCTCAGAATAAACCTCTAATACAGGTCTCAGAAATAACCTCTGCGTAAGATCTGAAATTAATTAGATCAGACTGCGGAACAATTGATGCCTCAGGACCTTGTCAGAAAGAGTAGAGCACATAGTTGGCAATTAGTGGAGACTAATAGTTGGCTGTGATATCAACAGAGGCAGATAGCAGAGGAATTAGAGGAAAAAAAGTTGGAGAAGCCAGGGCTAAGGTCTCTGAGAAAGGATAACTGAGTACACCCCCAAACCTGCATCATACTGGCTTGAGAGAGGAAAGACAAGAAATAGTCCATGCAAGTCACTAATACAATAAGCAAGTAAACAAAAACGGCAACATATACCAACAGGAAAAAATAACAATATCCAGAAGCTGTGATGCAATATTACCTCAAATGTACATTTTTTTAAAAAAAGATGTATGATATATGGAAAGAAACAAGACATTTTGACCTACAGACAAGAACAGAGTAGGAGACAGAGTTGCCTATAAGAGAGTCCACATAACAATGATAGTAAACACTTCAAAGTTATTATTAATGTATGCAAAAAAAAAACCACTAAAAGAAACCACGATTGGAGTATGAAGATAAGGTGCTGGGCATGTGGTGCATGCCTGTAATCTCAGTACTTGGGAGGCTGAGACAGGAGGATTGCAAGTTTGCGAGTAGCCTCAGCAGTTTTGTGAGACTCTTTGCAACCTAACAACACCCTGTTTTAAAACAAAAACAAAAACAAAAAAAAATTAAAGAAGGGCTATGGGGAGAGGAGCTATGATGTATAATGCCCTTGGGCTTACTCTCACTATCATTGAGAAAAGATAACGTTTCATCAAAGAGACAATATAAAAAAAGACAAATAAGCTATAAGTAAGAACCCAATGGAAATTTTGATAGAGAAGTAAAAATGACTGAAATAAAAAATTAGGTAATATGACCCAAAAGCAGATTTGAATTAGAAAAAATAAAGCTTAAAGATAGATCAATAAAGATCATGGAATTTGAAGAACAGAGACAAAAAAAATAAAAAAAATCAAAGAAAAGACCTTCAGATATATGTGGGACACTCTTAAGTGTATGAATATACATGAAATATGGGTACCAAAAAGGAAAGACAAAACAAAAGATACATAAAAATGTCCCATGAAATAATGACTATTTCTAAAATTTAGTGAAAAACGTCACTGCATATATCTGAAATGTTCAACAGACTCCAATATGGAGTAAAAACAAAGAGAACCTTGACCAGACACATCATAGTCAAAATGCTGAAATCCAGACAGAATCTTGAAATCATGTAGAGAAAGATATTGCATATAAGTCTTATATGAGGTAAAGAAACCTTGAAAGGATGAACTGCTGAATCCTCATGAGAAATAATCAATGCCAGAAGATGTAGTATGACATGCTCAAAGTGCTGAAAGAAAATATGTCAATGAAATTTATATCCAAGAAAATTATTATTCATAAATGAAGGTACTATAAAGACATTTCCATATAAAGAAAACTGCTAATTTTCAGTTAGTAGAATTACCATTACTAAAGGAAATTCTTCTGACTGAAGCTAGGTGACATTAGACATAATTTGAATCTATAAAAAGCAAGGAATATGCTGTAAAATTAATTGTGTAACTACAAAATGTGTTAACTCTATATTCTCATTTTTATTTGTAACCAATTTGAAAAATAAGCATGTAAATAATATCCATATATTTTATTGCTGGGCAAATAACACATAGATATGTAACACATGCATGTCATTAATATAGTTAAATATAAGTTATGTTGTATTAAAGAAATGACAACCAATAGCAACTCAGATCCATGGGAATAAATGGAAGAAATCAGAAAGAGCCAGTAAGTTAATACAATGCACTCCATAATATATAATCTTCTCAGACCTTCCTTAAGTGATGTAAATTACATAAATTAATTACAGTGGCATATTGGTATAATAACATATGAAATAAATCCTACCTGTTTAGGTATGCAATACAAATAATAAAAATAGCATAAAATGAAGAGGAAATGTCTATAAAAGCAATGTTTCTGTGTCTAGCTATAATTAAATTCGTAAATTCAGGTAAAGAATTTAGGACAATGATCAGCAGACACTTTCTATCAAGAGCTAGATAGTCAGAATTCTAGGCTTCATGGATGATGTGGTCTCTATTGCCATTATTGGACTCTATTTTTGTACTTCAAAAATAGCATATTAAATGTAAACAGACACGAGTATGTTCTGATAAGATTTTACTTAGAAAAATAGGCAGTAGTCTGCATTTAGCCATAGCACATGAACTCTCTGCTGATTTAGAATAGAATCCAGCATTTGGTCAATGCTTATAATATAAATTTAGTTGCTACTTGCTATATGCTCTGCAATCTAAACATAATCCTGCTACCATGGGGATCTGGACCTTCCCCAGTTGTAGCTAAGTTACAAAAGTCCCCTTTTACTACTTTATTAATATGCTAGGTAGAGATTCAAGCTCATAAAGACACCCAGATATTGAACTGGCTACAAGTCCTGGGATTCAGAAGCAGAATTTTTTTCTTAAATCAAATAGGTAGAGTTAATGTCAAGGGCTAGAACAAGAAAATGCACAACATTGGTGCTGAATGTCCTTGGTGACTGAAGTATTGCTCCTTAAATCTCCATTGACTCATGAGAAAAATATCACAGAGTCTGAAACCAAGCTAAAATAATGGATCAGGGCTGTGGATATAGCTCAGAGGTTGAGTCCTGGCCTAGCATGCATAGGGACCCTGTGTTCAATGTCCAGCACCACAGAATTACTAGAACAGGGTAGTATAGAATAGGATTAAAATATAATAAAAGAGGGATGAATTCAAGTGGAGCCAGAGCAATGGATAAGCAGGAGACAAGGTTCTGGCATCTTTGAGGAACTTGGAAACTGTGAGAATCCATGCCTTTATTGATGTTATATTTATATCTACCTAGTTTAGAACAAAATCCCGAAATCTTTAACCCAGTTAAAGACTATTGCCTCTAACCACAATTCCTTTTAAGTTTAAACTCTTTTCCTTCGAAAGGCAAAATTTCACACCACATCACTAATGCTTTTGCAAAACCTAGCATTCCTCCCAATCACAGAGCAGTAGTCTACAGTATTCTTTCATTCAAACCTGAGGCTTTGGCTAGACCACCTTCCTCTCAGCGGTATGTGGGGAACGTCAGGCCATGCAACTGGGGCAAGGCCTTGGGTTGATTTTTGTGGCTCCTTCCATTACCTCTCTGCCACTATTTTCCTCTCCCAATTTTGGTCCACAGACATCTGCTGGTATATATTTTTAGCAAAAGTGACCCTTTTGATTCTTATAAGATGTATTTTTGTGTGTGATGAGTTTCAATATATGTATTTAATAGAAAAATAAACAAACAAAAAATGAACTTGCCCTATACTGGGAGAAAAAATGATATGATTCTAATTCCCAATGTATTTCCAAAAGGCATATTTAAGGTTAAACAGAAAAGTAAGAATGAATATGACATCTTTAAGCTCAGACTTTCTGCTTATAAAATAAGATTATTGTCTCAAATAATACTATGGCAATATGTGAAGGCATTAGTACCAATTTCAGTAACATGTAAGAAGAGGGAGGAAGGGAGACAGGGGATGAGATGTAGAAGAAAATGCAAGGAGAGCTCTATCCATGTATGCTTTTCATCACACTGAATATCACTATGATGAATAATTGCAATGCGCTAATAAAATAATTTAAATAAAGATTGCTGACTAAGAAGCTAAGTCCCTTTTGATTCACAATTCAATAATTTGAAGATATAATCCCATTTCAACACGTGGAATAATGCATATGAGACCTGTTATTTACTTACGTATGTACATTTGAAGGTTGATTGCATATCTTACATTTTTATACATTTTTGCAAGGGTGGGTGGATTATTCCTAGATTAGTTCTTTCTCTCCTAAGTGAGAAAATACAGACAAAGGAGGTGATGCAATTTGGTAGGGATGAACCACTGCTTAGTTGATCAAGATATGACCAGGCTAGAGGTCACAGGATTTTAAATCCAGCAGGATATTGGTGTCTCTCAGGATTATCTAGAAATTTGGTACTATAACATTAATCTTGTGATACCATAATATTGTGAGACAATATTATGACCAACAGATATATTTTGAGAAGGAAAATATGGCAGATCTATTGAGGTATACATAGTTAATTTGCCAAGCACATCAAAGCAGGTCTGTCAGCAAAGAGACAGGACTTGGGTTATAGTTGGGAGTAGAATTTTGGATAGATGAAGCCATTATACATATGTCTTTACAAAGGAGCTAGAGTGTTCATTTTTTCATGATTACAAGGGAATTACTTATTTTCAAAGAGAATACAAACCTGTTGGGGGAGCATTTGACTGGATTGTCTCTCTAAAAGTCTATCATTGCAGAACATTCTTCTTATTATTATTTTAGTATTTTTTCTTTCAATTGTGAGCCAATATTCATGCATAAAAGAAATCATACTATGCTGTCTATACAGACAACAATAGGCATATTACCTATTGTCATAGAGATGACAGGGTGCCCAGAGTCCTGAGGTATGCAGGGCCACCAAGTACTCCTAGAGTACCTCTATGCAAAAGAGAGCAGAAAACTAAACAAACAAGGCACTCTTTTCCCTTGGAAGAAGTAACTTTGTGGTGGGCTCATTGCTTGGCAAACAAACTGCAAGCTGAAACTCATCCCTCATTAACATCTTCTGGGGTCTCACTCTCTTGGAAAATCGTGCCAAATGTATATAGTGCCACTGGATGTATGTATTTTATTCTAGCTTCATCTGAGTATGTCCATAAAAACCTCTGCTGTACTCCTAAAGAGGAAAGTGAGAAACTGTGCTGTCCTGTGATTGTATGGCTGTGCCTTTTTCTAGTTCTTCTGTAGAGCTACTTATACTATGTAACTACCATCCCGTTGCTCCCCCTCTTAGTAGCCATCTCCACTCTTCCCCTAGCCTAGAAACACAAATAAATACACAAGTAGATGCATCCCAAAATTTACACATAGTCACACATTCACACTCACAACCTCACTCCTTCCTAAGAACACACACATACACATAAACACACTCACATAAATGCGTACATGCTCATATCCCATCTTCTTTTTAACTCGTCTTCTATTCTGCTTTCAGTGTGAAATATTCTCTCTGCCTCACACAGTTGAAGTTTATTGCATTCCTATTAAAGCTTGGCTTTGTTCTTTCTTTTCCTAACATGATTTCCAAAGAACAAATACATTGTAAAATCTCACTACAGAATTTAAAAGTCTCTAAACCTATTCACCCCCCCCAATCTATCCTAGGTTAAGTTCTGTACATCCCAAAATTCATATATTTAATTCCTAATCCCTAGTACTTCAGAATGTGACTGTACTTAGAGACAGCAATGGAGCCAGGAGAAAGCGCACCAAGTACTGTGTGCATGTATGCCCTATCACTTTAAACTACATAATGATGTCAATTACAATGCACCAATATGAGTATTTTAAAACCAGTAATTAAAAGTAAAATGAGATCAAATAGGTGGGATCTAATCCAATATAACTGTCTTGTAATGGGAAGAGGCGATTAGGCCACAGTCACATATAGAAAGAAGACCCTGGAAGGACATAGGGAGAAGGAGGCCATTTGCAAGGCAAGAAAAGAGGCTTCAGAAAAAAAGACAAAACTGCCTGCATGGAGATCTCAAAGAACTGTGATAAAATGAATTTATGTTACTTAAGTCACTTAATCTTTGGTATTTTGATACGGCAGCCTGAGTAAACTAATACAATAGTGTCTAATATCTGAGTGAAGTGCCTTCCTTCATCCTATGACACCCTAAGGAGAAGGAGGTAACTTTAATCAAATAGTATTACCATAATTGTTTGCTTTTAACATCTTGCTTGATCATTAAATATCTGAACAAAGCAGGATTAGTATTCTGAGTTCGCAAATCAGGAAGTGATGCTCAAAAGAGTTTCATTACTTATTGAGGGTCTTAAAGATAGCAATTTGTGCATATGGGAGCCCAACAAATTTATTTTTAACTTCAAAATTCATATTCTTTCTCCGATAGTAATCTGTCATAATTAATCATTTGACTGAGCCACATGCAGTCAAGTAAAATTTATAACCAAGTTAGCTTACTTTATAAATATAGCTGTTTTTATTTTGCTACATAACAAAAGAAGCCTAAGGATTAAACAATTCATAGCAATGACTGTAATTAATAGTATAGCTACATGTACTGCATTCTTGACCCAACATTAAGAATAGATGACAATAATGTACTGATTGCATATTTAACTTAATTGCAATGAACACAAATCCCCATCAGTTCTCTTTTGCATTTCTTTATCCTCTTTATCCTTCTGTCCAATTTCTTTCCTGATGCTTGTAAAGTTAATATGTTTTCTTCTGACTTCTTTTTCTTTCTTCTTTCTTTTTTTTGTATTACTAGGGTTTGAACCTAGGGGCATTCTACCTCCAAGCTACATGCACAGCCCTATTTTTTAGTCTTTACTGTGAAATAGGTTCTCATTAAGTTGCAGAGGGCCTCACTAAGTAGCTGAGGCTGGCCCTGAACCTGTGATCCTCCTGTCTCAGCCTCCCAAGTACTTGGATTACAAGTGTGCACCACCACGCCCGGCCTGACTTCACTTTCTTCAAGACAAAAACTAAACACACAACAAAAATATAAAGGTAAAAGTACATTCAATTCTATTTTTTTCTATTCATATATGTCAGAAATTGATATCAATGCAAAACTAGATGAGAAAAAACAAGTTCAACTAAAAATAATTTGTGAAAGAAAAGAAATCTTGACTACTTTGAATTAAAGCTAGGTCATCTATTTGAAAATTTAAAGGAAACTGTAACAAATTAGGAAAACTATCACCGAATGCTTAATATAAGGAGTGTTGGGATATCTGTGGTTTCTGGGACATTCTTGAAATACTCCTCTTTAGAGCGCTCAAACATTTTTTATTAATTGAGTGTAAACCTGAATTCCTGAAAAAATGTTACTTCTTAATCCCGTCTTTGAGAGTTGCAGAGTGCAAGTGCTAAAACTCTTTCACATATAATCATTCATGTATACTGACAACAAAACATTCAAATGTGTTGTTTTAGCCTACTTTTCTATTACTATGACCCAAATACCTGATGTGAACAATACAGAGGAAGAATGTAAATTTGCCTCATGGTTTCATAGGTATTGTCCATAGTTGGCTTACTCCAAGGCAGGCATCTTGCTAGCCTTGTGTGGCAGAGCTAAGCTGAGCTCAACTCAATGGTGACCAGAAGCAGAGAGAGAGACAGGAAGTGAATAGGGTCATCCATAGTCTCGAAGACCACACCCACAGTGACCAACCTCCCTTAGCCACTCTCATTTGTTTAAATTACCACCCAGGAAATCCATTTAAATTATTAATCCACCTGGAGTGGTGGTACACACCTGTAATCCCAGTACTTGGGAGGCTGAGACAGGAGGATTTCAGGTTCAAGGACAGCTTCAGCAGCACAGTGAGACTCTCAGTAACCTAGGAAGACCCTCTTCCAAAACAAAAAATGATAAGGGATGGGGGTGAAGGTTGAAGGTAGAATGCCTCTGCGTTCGATCTCCAATGCCACAAAGGAAAAAAGGTATCTATTCATTTTTAAAGCTCACTTAAAATACCATCTAATAAGCAATAACATACAAAGCATGGGCCTTGAAATTGGACAGTATTTAAGTTTGCCACTTTCTAGACATGGAATGTTAAGCAAATTGTCTATCTTCTAAAAGATTCCAATTCCGTGTTAAGTCAACATTATTTAGAGAAATAGAATGGATAGGACACGCAAATGCATATATACACATCCAATGTGAGATTTATTATGAGGATTTAGCTCATGACATCATGTGAGTATGGAGGCAAAGTCCCATGACCTGCAAGCTGGGACCAAAGAAAGCCAGTGGTATGATTTAGGATTGAGTCTGAAGGCCTAAGAATCAAGAAAGCCCATGGTACCAATAGCAGTCTGAAGAGAGAAAAGATAATGAAATGTCCCATCTCAATAGTAAGGAGAAAAGAAGGCACATATTCTTCTTCTGCCTCTATTCCACTCAGGCCTCTCAAGAGATTGTATAACACTCATCCACATTACCAAGGGCCATCTGCTTTGCTGAGTCCACTGATTCAAATAGTGGCCTCTTCTGGAAACCTCCTCAGACACACTCACTTGTAACATTAAGCCGGATGTATTGGCATCCATTGATCCACTCAAGTCAACAAATAGAATTAATTATGACAAATCTCATAGCCCAGGTTTCTGTGTCCTCCTTTTCTCTACAGAAAATCTCCCCTTAGTAATTTCCCATTGGCTATGTCCTTAAGTAGCATTAATATGCTCAAAACCCAAATTTGTATCAATAAGGCAAACATTTTGAGATGAAATATATATACCCTACTGTCTATTCATCATCTACAGTTTTATATTTCAAACAGAGTGCCAAAATGGAAAAGATACTATTTATTATACCCTTAAAAAAGACTGAAACAAACAAAATCCATTGTCTATAATTTTTTGTATCAGCAAATGAAACTTTTTTTATCTTAATGTTTGAGCAAAAAGTCCACAATTTGTCTCTTTCTCATCCACCATATCCCATCTGACACCAGCCCTGTTTCTGGAAATGCTGAGACTCATCTCTATTTATGATGCAGCTATATTAGAATCATTTGACATCATCTTGCTCCTGGACCAGCTGAGTAGCATCTTTCTCTGTGTATGTGTTTGTGGTACTTGGGATTGAACCCAAGGGCATTCTACCTCTGAGATACACCCAACTACCATTTTATTTTTATTTTGACATAAGGTCTCGCTAAATTACTATGCAATGGCCTTGACCCTGCAATCCTCCTGTCTTAAGCTCCCAAGTACTGGGGTTACACGTGTGTGTCACCACACCTGGCCCCATTTTATTTTATATTTTATTTAAAAATAGGGTGTCACTAATTTGCTATGCAATTGCTTGACTGTGTGATGCTGCTCCTGTCTCAGCATCCCAAGTACTGAGATTACAGTACTTGCACCCCCACACTCAGCTCTGACCTGCATCTTCGCTGGCTTCACTGTTTCTACTCTTGCTCTCTGTTATTGTCGCCTGTTTTCCAGAGAATAATAACTACAGTAAAAATTTAAGCATAACCAAGTAACCATTCTTCCTCCCTGTTCTCCTTGGAACACAATCTCAGACCTTGGCTTCCTCTGCATTTTGACAGCCTTGGCTCTTCCCACCCCTGCCCGACCTTGACCCCTTTGCACCCCTCATTCTCTTGCCTCAGTTCCCTTTGCAATCTTTGTTTCTTCTCTCCCTCTTAAGGTCTTTGTCCTTGCTTCTTTTTCTGGGAATCTCATCCTCAGAATCTTCCCATAGTTAGCTGATCTTCAGCCTTCAGTCTTTAATACAATTCACAGTTACCCACTTCTTTATGCATTTAATTTTCCATGATGTGTTTGCAACTCCAGAATACTTGTAGATTTGAGCTCTTTACGTCACGGGTATGTACTGAGTGCCAAGGCAAGTGTCTGCCATACAACTGGACCCAACAAGTATTTGTGAATTTCAGTTCTGTGCCTGCTAATAAAAATACAAATAGCCCAGCACTCCAGATGCTGTGCACACTACTAAAACACTGCCACATGCTAAACTCTCTCAGGCTTGGGATCGTTTTTTGCTCTACTCCTTAGTATTTGACAATTTCTGGGACAATGTGAGTGTTCAATATGACCTGGATTAAAAAAAAAAGTTTTAAGTTCGAAATAAATTGTACTTTGTTTTAAAAATTACACCACATGTCTGAACACAAACATCAAAGTCCAAGGCTCTGTAGAATTTTTATCAGATTTGAAAGGCTTCTAATTTTAGCCATGTCTCTAAATGGCATCATTTTTGTTGGCTTTAATTTCAAACTCCGAAGCTGGCAATAAGCAGAGAAGGAACTCAATTAAGCATAGCCCCCAGTGCAAATATTTAATTCCATTCTCATCACTTTGCCATTAATAAGGCAATCACCCAAAAACTGGGGATTGATCATCAACACACGGAGTAATAATGGTGAAATGATGAGGAAAAGATACTGTAATATCACAACTTTTGAATGTGTTCGCATCCGCGAGTTTTAGCTCATTAAAAAAATTATTCTCTGCTAGGATCAACAATTCTTAGAAACAGACTAGATAAGCACTACCCTGTTTTCGTATATGTAAAAATAATTAATGGATCATAAAATTAAGGGCCTTGAATAAATGAATAAATACAGTTGAAAAGTATCTAGTAATTGAGCACGTAGCATTAATTACTTATTCTTTATAATTATGCATGAAATTAAAATAATTTAGTAATGATAGTTATCCTTAGCAGCCACATAGTATATTTTGAGGTTTTTTTTTTTTTTCTACCCAATCAACTAACTATAGAAAGAAGATAGTTGCATTTTATACTTGGAGGTAAATGGAGCAGATATTACTTAAACATTTTAGTAGATTACAAGACCTACCTACAGAGATAAAAATAAACTCCTATTCCATGTGATTTGTCCCTTTTTGTTTTTTCCTATTTAATCTTTTGTAGCGCAGTGTGAGGTAAGTCAGATTTGTATCTCTTTGTACACTTGAGACAGAGAAGTTTTAATTGAGCCCTTTAGAGTAGTGTAATCTCACATCATGTGGCACTTGTCATCTGAGTAGCCTCCCATGTGGTGGCCATTTTCTGTACATTGTCTCACAAAATCTTTCTGCTTCCTGCGTCTCACAGACTCCTATGCTACTAGCAAAAGGTGAGTTGCATTGTTACTTTACAGAGAAGGATGCTGATGGCACAGAGAGGCCAGGCCGTTTGCCTGAGATCACACAGCTGGCAAAGCAGAGAAGCCGCCATCAGTCTGAGATCCCTTTGGTCCCAATTCTAATGTCCTTGGCACTGGCTCAAAGTGCAGGGGTTAGGAGAAGAACTAAGCTTGCAGAGACAGCCTGAGTCTGAGTCCGTCTGACATGTGGGCTCTGTGATTTCATGATAGCTCCCTAATCTCCAGGAGTTTTCTTCCCTGCCAAAATACAGAATACAAACAACCTTCCTCATGAAGGTCGTTAGAGGTTTAAATACAACAGTGTGTCTAAAGCTCTAAGCCTGTGCCGTCTCATTATGAATGGTCAATGTATGTGAGTAACTATTACACTAATGAGCCTGAACCTCTGTGTTGATCTCTCCCAGGTGATGGAGTAAGGACACGACCTCAATAAAACACCTCCTGGCTTCAAGCTAGGCACTTGGTCACCAGTCACAGAGCGGCCTTATTGATTAGCCAGTATCCTTTAGTCTTACACTGCTCATTATGCTTTGAAAGTAAAACCTCCCTCAGACCTCATGCTTGGAAGGCAGCCATGATTTCAAGTGAGCGCCTGGGGGTGTGTCCTCTTGAAGGCAGGGCAGGCCTGGAAGTGGGCCCCTGGGGGTGTGGCTTCGGGGACTATACATGTTCCTCACCTCCTCCCCTTGGTCTTTCTGCTCCCTGCCAGGATGCTCTGAGGAAGTGCACCCGCACAGACACCAGCCCCAAAGTGGAGTGTGACCTCTGAACCTCTCCAGATGTGTAAGTCTATAGAACCTGTCTTCCTCTAAGTTCTACATGCCCAGGGTTTGGGTCACAGTAACGAGATGCTGAGGGAAACACTGCAACTCTAGCAGAGAACTGCTCTTGTGTCACAGGGAACGTTGCAAGAGCAACTGTTCCAAACTCCTTACAGAGAGCCCAAGAATAGTCTTAGAGCCCCTGGAAATATCCCAAAGGTGATGCAGAGGTGATCAGAGCCAGGAAGCTACATCAGCCCACCTGGGAGGAGTTGGGGCTGGAATGGAATTAGATCAATCAAATGTGGCATGTCCTGGGGACGTTTACCATGGCAGGAGGAGGAAAGGCATGGGCTCTTTTCCCTGAACAACTGTGAGTTCCTTTGAACTTTTGCTCCAGGTGGTCTGTGGGGAGGTGAGGATGAAGTTGAGACTGTATTCACCTACCTTTCTCCTTGTCTGCAGAGTCCTGTCTCTCTCAAGTGAGTCTTTTAGGCACTAGCATAAAAATCAAGCTGTTGCAGCTAGGAGCATGTTTCAATCCCAACAGATGGAGGACATCAGCCAAACCAAGTGCGAGAATAGGAGCCTGGACTTGGCTGTCTGCTTGCTTCTCACTTCCAGTCTGAATTTCAGCCTTTTTCCTGGTCCAAATCACCATCACCTCTCACCTGGACTGCAGGACAGCGCCACTGTCCACCTCTGAGCTGCCAGGCTTGCAGCCTCCATGTCAATTAGCCGTCTTACAAAGCACAGATGAGATGAATCCATTATTTTCACTCCATCTGATTAACACTCTGCTAGGGAGCCCATGAATTCAGGGAGGAAAACCTCAACAGAATGATTGTATGATGCTTCCTGCCTCACCTGCTTCTTCTATATCTGCACTCAGGATACAATGCCTTTTGTTCTATTATTTGCAAATCTCAGCTCCCTCCTTTACCCAGGCCACAAGGCCACTCTCTTTGTCTAAGCAGCTCAGCAGCCTTGTTATCTGTGGACTCCTCTTCCCATTCCCCTTGACAGAGTAACAAACTCACTTAAGAACCTTCTCCCTCCAGACCTCTGCTGGGCCCAGAATGTACTGTTATGTGCTCCACAGCCCTATGCCTCCAAGAAAGAGCTTTTAGCCTGATGGGCTGACAATCAGAGTCTAAGGAAATATCTGCACGGACATCCCAAAGTTCCTTCATGGTTTTGAAGGAGAAAATAAAATGAAGGGAAATCATAGCTCAAGGATGAAGAAGCTGAGAAACTATTGGTAGAAAATGAGATGACTCTGACACCATCAGCAACAAGGGACTGCAAGAAGCCGGCAATAGAAGAGAGAGAAGAGCTGATTCCACTGCATGGAGGAAATGCAGCTGCTGAGACAGACATGAAGGAAATGTCCTGTTCCTCCCTTCTGGCCCTGGACTTTCAGCATTTGCCTCCCATCAACCAAATGCAGACTACTCAGGCAAGAACCTTCTAACACACTGCAGACCCGAGGAAGGGCAAGGACTAGGTTTGAGTGGACACAGGACTGGATGAGACTGGACTGTCATCTTAGTAAATTTTTGGTTTAATGTCAATGTCAATGTCTTTCACTACTTCAGTTTGTGAACTAAGCCTATTTGTCCTCACCTTGATATTCCCACCTGCAAAGTGATTATTGAATGAGCAGTTTCGAATGCATCTGCTCATGCAATCCTTAGGTACACTGTGTTGAGCAACTGCTACATGCCAGGCACAGTAAACAAAGCAGATCACAGCTGTGACTCCTTGAGCCTTACAGGGCAGAGGCTGCTAAGAAACAAGAACAAATACATTTATAAAAAGAACAGTAAGACAGGTAGAGAGAAGTATTATGATAAAATATATTAAAGAAAGGGGACAGGGGAGAAAGGGGTACAGGTGGGGTTAAGGAATCCCTGAACTTCAGGTAGAAGGGAATGCCAGCAAGCAAGTTGGCTGGAGCACAATAAAAGAGAGGGTCATCTGATGAGTCCAGAGACATAGACATAGTAAGGTAAGAACTTGAATTCAGATCATTTGGGGCTTGAAAACACTATAAAGACTTTCACTTTGATTGTGTGTGTGTGTGTGTGTGTGTGTGTGTGTGTGTGTGTGTGTGTGTGTGTGTGTGTTTGGAGGAATTACTGGGAATTGAACCTGAGAACATTCTACCCCTCAGCTACACCCCCAGCCCTTTTTATTTTTATTTATTTTTTTTATTTTGAAAAAGGGTCTCCTTAAATTGCCCTGTCTGGCTTCCTATCTCGGCCTCCCAAACACCAGCATTCAAGAATGCACCACATAGCCTAGCCTAGCACTTTTACTTTGAATGAATATAGGTGGTTTGGAATGCAGGAATAATGCAAATGAATAAACATGCTTGACTGGAACCCATCTTTAAAGAGCTTCATAAAGTTCAACTTCATCTGGTTCCACTAACACTTGGCTTTGCTGACCCATTCCTAGGTTACGCATTCACTCCTCAAAACATTTAGAAATATCTGCTGAGACATCGACAGTGAATAGTGTTTCCTGGAAATCCAGAGACAGAAGGGTGAGAACAAGCCATGAGAAGGGAGAGGGAGCTGGTAGTTCATATCATGTACTAAGTAGTTGTCCATCTACTTATCTTAAATTTTGCTACAACACTGTAAACAACCTATTATCAGATTTGGATACTGAAGTCCAGCAAGTTTATGTGACCTGTCTGATAAAATTCTGAATTGCTGGTTAGTGATTACTATGCGCTAGGAATTCTGTTTGATCCTCTACCATATTTTATTCAATCTTGACCATATTCCCTGGGACATGATGGATGAAGCAACCAGAGGGAACTGCTCAAGACAGCAAAGTAAATAAATAAATACATCTAAGTCAATAGATGTATTTATTTATTTACTTTGTTCTCTTTAGCATTTCCCTCTGGTTTCATTTAACTCCAGTTAGAATGACAGTTGTCAAGAATATAAAAATAATAAATACTGGCGAGGATGTGGGGAAGCAAGAACTCTCATACACTATTGGTGGGATTGCAAATTATAACAGCCCTTATGAAGATTAGTGTGGAGATTTCTCAGAAGACTGGGAATGAAACATGACCTAGCTATACAACTTCTAAATATTTTTCTGAAGGAATTAAAGTCAGAATATTATAGAGATATATGCACATCCATGCTTATAATAGCAAAATACAAAGCATACTTATTTTCTTTGTGCACCCACTAACATAACAATGTCCTAACACCCCAACATTTATTTGCACCTTTCTTCTTCCTTGTCTCAGGTCACTTTGCTCTCCAACTCTGGATTGGCTCTTTCTTTGTTCTATACTTGTCTAAATCGAGTGCACTCTGGACATTGGAATCGAGGATGCAACACTCTGAGTGGACAGCAGGTTCAGAATGCTGAACTGTGTTCCTCTCTAGCTGGTTAACTTGTGTATGTTACTAACATCTTTGGTCTCTAATACCCTTGCTTAAATAAGTAGCAACTCATTTTCTCTTCATGAAGATTAATTAAATAAGATTATCTACAGAACAGATTCAGAATATTGCTTCACATTTAGTAAATACTAAATATCTGTAATAACAAGAATAACAATGAAAATATGTATGCAAGATTTAATTCAGGGGATGCTTTATTAAGGAACCAGTCCCTGATAACCATTCTAGCATGATTGTTCTCTCCCATTAAATCCCACAGAATTTTCTCTATGATTCTATTTTTGGTGCTGAGGATCTCCTACTTGTTCTGTAGATATTCACAGACAAGAAAATTAGCCAGTCGATCAGTTATCACCAGTCATTTAGGGAGTAACTGTTACATGGTTGATACCTTGGCAATGAGGATACAGCAGAGAGTAAAAATTCCTGTCTCTAATTGAAAACATTCATTACGAGAAGTCTCAATGGGAAATGGAGCTGACTTCTTAGTAAGGAGTAGCAGTTATCTATATGGAAATCTGTAAAAAGAACATGTAATGTTGAGAGTCAGAAAGAACAAATATTCTGAGTTAAGAACTTTCTTGTATTATTTTTGATAAATAGAAAAAATGCATCAGGTGTTAGAATGGGTTGAATAGGGGGAAATACTAGAAGAGATTATCAGAGGCAGGGATCATGAGAGCCTTTCTGATCATGGCAAAGATTTTAGAATTTATTTCAATGGGAAGCCATTAGAGGATTTTATATGGAAGAGAACCATGCTTCGGTTTACAATGCAATAAAGTCGCTCTGCCTACAGGATGAGGAATGGCTTAGAGAATCAGAGAGCATGAACAGGTTACGATGATGCTACAGATGAGGGATGACTGTGGCTCCTGCTAAGATTTTACTACGAGGTTGGACAAATTCACGGTTTTCCATTTCTTCCACCAGTCAGTAATACAATAATTAGTGCCCTTCTCTTTGCCTCAAGACAACTAGCACTCAGCCTTACACAGAGTAGGTATGAACATTTTCTTGTAAATGAAATGTTACATACTGTGCATGATAAAACTGGAAACACAGGTTAAAAAGAGCAGGGCACCTGCTCTTCCCTAAGAGCAAAACATTCAAGAGACAGAAGGGAAAACAAGCCACTCAGTAACTCTTAGAGATTTCTATTTTTATCATTGAAAAAATTATGCTCATCAAATATAAAATACGCTTGTCAGCAAATCTATCCATTTTCAACTTTTTCACAGAGCGGCTGATGTATAAAGTCTTTGGTCCTGTGCCACAAAGACTCTTAAATGACTAGCTTTTGGCAAAGGCCACAGAAATAATCACATGAACCCTGCTGTCTTCCAAAGATCACGTCTGCTTCATGCCAGCTTAGAGAAAATTAAATATATAGCCAGAAATTGGATATTCTCTAGGAAGTCTAAATTTAGGCAGGAAAATATCCTGGGGTAAAGATAGAGAAATCCACATTTTGACTCATTATCTTTCCCCCCAAAGGGTTCTTCCCTTTGTGTTCCTTGTCACAGAGTGGTTAAAAGCACAGTTTTGGAGTCAAAGGCCTGAATGCCTCTTTGTTACCTATGTGACCTCGGTCAAATTAATTGGCTTCTCGAAACCTCAGGTTCCAGATGTGTAAAACTGGCAAAATAGCAATTATAGTGACAATAGCTAACATTTGTTTAGTATAGACTCTGTTGCAGAGGTACATTTGCCAATTCCTGTACAGTTACAACAATTTTATATACTATAAGGCAATGCTATAATTATGCAATTTCATGTGTGAGAAATCTCGGACACTGGATTAAGTCATTTGGGAGCTATGTCACTTGTTCCAGGATCCACAGCTAGTAAGTGGAAAAGTGAACATTCAACACCGTGTTTTATGGTTTGAGAGTTCCTCTGCTGTTCTAAATCCCTGGCCCTTGCCTCTAGCCACTGTGATGTGCTGCTTTAGAAAAGTAAATGCTGCAATGTTCTTGTAAGAATTCAATGAGATAGTGTGTACAAAGTCCTCAGGATGGTGCCTGGTAGAGAATAAGAGAATAATCACTTAATGAGTCAGCTTTTAAAATCAAAGCTACCCCAAGATTCTACCTAACTCCAATTAGAATGTCAGATATCAAGAATACAAACAATAATAGATGCTGGAATGGAAGTGGGGAAATAGGAAATGTTACATACATTGTTGGTGAGATTGTCAATAACTACAACCACTTTGGAGATCAGTACAGGGCTGTCTCAAAAGACTAGGAATGGGACCACCATATGACACAGCCATACCTTGCCTCAGCATCTTTCCTAAGAAATTGATGTTAGAATGATATATGCATACCTATGCTCATAGCATCATAATTCACAATATCAAATTATTTAACTAAACTAGGTGTCCATCAGCAGATATTCATCAGATTTATGATAACAGTGTGTTATACACACACACACACACACACACACACACACACACACACACGATAGAATTTTACTTAGCCATAAAGAAGAACAAAATTATGTCATTTGCAGCAAAACAATTAGAACCAGAGAATGTTATGCTAAGTGAACTAAGTGAGATCAGCCAGTCAAAGTCAAGGGTTGCATGTTTTCTCTCATGCATGGAAGCTAGGACAAAAATAGGAAACAAGAGAGAATTCAGTCAAATGAGTAGAAAAAAATGGTAGAGTGGTGAAAGAGGATTGGGGGAGGGACTTAGGAGGGGAAAAGCAAGGGTTGATGAATGAAATAGTTCAAATAAATTTCCATCCATAGAAGGCTTCGCTGCCACCAATCTCACTAATATGTATCAGGAAGGAGGAAGAGGGAGGGGGGAGGGTAGGTATATGGAGGAAAAGAGCTAAATGCTTAATTCTGTATGCTTGTATCACTTTGAATCTCACTGTGATTTATAATTACATTGCACCAATAAAAGTATAAAAATAAAAAAATAAAGTTAAAAAAATAACTAAAACTAAAGAGTAAGAAAAAATGGTATTTATGCAGCCATATACAGAAAAACATTATTAACAAATATTTGTTGAACACTTAACATATGCCAGGGATTGTTCTGGGTATTCTGATACCTCAGTAAATGAAACACGTAAAGATAGATTAACATTATAGGGAAGTACATTCAATACAATTATAAGAAATAAGTAAATTACACTGGATGCTAGAATGTAATAAAGGTCATGGTGGTGGGTGGGAGGCAGATGGATGAAGCAATTCTTGGAGTGGGATCATGGAATAGGTTTGATTTGAGAAAATACTTGGGTGAAGGAGGATGAAGCATTTAGCTGTATGTGGGAAGAGTGTTCCAGGCAGAAGGATCAGTCAGGACTAAGATCCCAAACAGGAGCATTGGAAGATAAACAGTGAGGTCAAGGTGTCTGAATAGGGCTGAGCAAAGGAAAAATCATAGCTGGTGAAGTCAGAGATGGAACAGGAGTCGGCCATGTAGACTAAACACTGCAACTAGTATTCTTTAAATGGGAATAAGCACAGGAAGCCATTGCAAGGTTTTGAGCACAATATAACCTGCTTAAGCACCTTGGATGCTGCATTGAAAATAGATGGAGAGACCACAAGGACCAGAGTGAAGGCCAGTTAGAACACTGCACTGAGATGGCAGCAGCTCGAACCAGAGTCAGTGGGAGCAGTGGTGGATCTCTAGATTTGCTGGGAGGATAATACAAAAAGGGATGACCAAAGAACTGGGTATAGAATGAAAGAGAAAGAGAAGTGAGAGCTGACACTAAAATGTTCTGCCTGAGCACTTGGAAGTTAAAACTTGTCATCATCCGAGTTGTGCCAGGTAATAAGGAGATTGGATTAGAGGAAATGTGACCTTTTACCTCCAATACCATTTAATAATTATTTATAGTCATGATAAAAATAATGGTAAAACCAAAATAATACAAGCATCTAGCATTCATTTAATGCATATTATGTTTCATTTTTTGCTATTTTCTTTGAATGGCCTTATTCAATGCCATTTATAAATCACACAGTTTTATTATCATTATATTCATGGATAAGGAGACTAAGGCCAGTTAGATAAAGAAATTTGAGCAAGATGACACAGGCATTTTATAACAAAGCCAGGATGCGATGCCAAACATTTTTATTTCAGTCTGAACTCTTGACAGCTTTGATAAATAAATATGCGTATGTAAATCTCTAACATGCTTCCAAATCCTGCTGCTGCTCCTCAGGTTCACAGCCCTTCATCATTCTTTGACATATCTAGTGTCATAGCATCATAACTGTTATCCCCTTTTTTAATTTTGCCATTCTGCATATAACCAAGGAACACATCTTTCTACATTTTAGCAAGCTAATGATACCATTTCCTTGTTTAAATTCTGCAATGTTTCTAAATTATCTGCAAAATAGAATAAAACTGCCTTATCAATTTGCACAGACACTGTGGTTGATACAGCAAGGTGCCCGTATAAAAACCAATCCCTCCAACATTTGTCAATAAAACCCCAACACTGACAGTGTGCACAGGACCAGGGAACTAAGCTCATCATGGGACCTACATTACTATATATTCCTGACCAGTGGAGGAGTTAGCATTCAATTGTGCTAATATTAAATAATAGTGGCATTGCAGACAAAAATACTAGTGAAATCCCAATTATGCATAAATAAAAAACTTTTTAAAAAGTTAATGATGATACCAGACTAATGCATGAGTATCTATGTTTATAGCTGCACAATTCACAATTGCCAAACTATGGAACCAGCCTAGATGTCCATCAATAGATGAATGGATTACAAAACTATGGGATATATACAAAATGGAGTTTTACTCAGTCATAAAGAACAAAATCATGTCATTTGCAGGGAAACGGATGGAACTGGAAAACATTATGTTAAGTGAGATTAGTTAGTCACAAAAAGCAAAAAAAAAAAAAAAAATGGATGTTCTCCCAATATGGAGAAGCTAGGGAGAAAGCGGGTCATAAAATAGACTCTGAAGAAGGATAAACCTTAGATGAGCAAAGAAGGTGACTAACTGAAGATGATGGGACAGGGGGAGAGGGAAATACTCCAATGCACATGATGTACATTCACAAACATATCAAGGTCAATCACTAAGCCGACCATGAGAAGGAGAGAGAAGTAGGGAATGAGGTGGGGATTGTGGAAGGGTTAAATGAGTGCCGTGTGCCTGTATGTCTCCATCAACATGTACCTCATCAAGATGTATGATTACAAGGCACCAAAAAAATTTAAAAAAGGTAAGGATGATCCAAATACGAAACTAAAGAGTATTCATTGTTTATTGAAAACAAACTAAATCTGGCAGCCCAAAACTAAAAGAAATGCCTACTTGGGACTTAAGGAAACATTTTACTTTTTTTTCTTTTTTTTGCAAAGAAGGAGAGCTTGAGGGAAGAGTGATTCTGTTCTCACTCTCTGTCCATACTTGGGACATTGTTCTTGAGCGTTTAATGATGTATGTTGCAAACATCTTGCAACAATGAGAAAAATCCAAGAGAAAGTCAGAGATTCAAACCCAGCATCCTAATTGTTTTGAGTTATTGACTCATATCCAGGACTACTTCCTTCCTGGCACTAATTAGAAGCCTATATTCTTTTACTGCCAGAAGTACACCATTATTATTTGCCACTTGTGACTTCTTAAATGTTTATGGCATTTTATGACCAAGTCTCCATCTCCTACTCACACTTTGACCAGCACCAACAATGGGAACATGTCTCCCAGTTTTTGACATTATTTATAATCCCTGTGCCTGTCAGTTTCACTTAACCAGAATTTTACATATGCCTTTTTTCTTTCTTTTTTTAAAAAATTTAACTGACACATAGAAACATAAAAATTATAATTAGTTGGGAACCATATGATATTTTGATATATATGAAAATTGTGTAATGTTTAAATCCATGTCTTCAGTCACCATTTCCCCATTTATCATTTGGTGAACACATTTAAAATTCTTTCTTCTAGCTTTCTGAGATACACAGTAAGTGATCATTTGTAGTCACCCTACTGAGCGATAGAACATTAGAACTTCTTATTTCCATCTAGCTGTATATTGACACCTTAGATGATCTGCCCTTAAGTTTTTGAACAAAAGATTTTTCATCAATGTATTTGTTTTTTCATCAAGCCATAGCTCATTCTACACATATTTAGTCAACATGTACAATGCATAAGTTGCTATATGTAATACACAGTAAACAAATAATGTTATTTCACTTAGTGAACTCACAGGCTGGTAGACTACCTAAGCTTCAAAGAAAAAATTATCCTAAGATTTCTAAAATTCAACTGTGAAAAATATTAAAACAGAAAAACAGAAGAGAACATAAGAGAGTAAATTAGGATTAGTTTAATTTAAAAGAGCTTACAGGGGTTAAATAAAGTTGCTCTGAAGAAAGGCATGTACACTAATATGTTAAAGGAGATGAGGATGTGGCTAAATTCTTAGATGAAAACAAAGATAACCCTGCGGGGAGTTGGAATATCATGTACGGAGGATCTAGAAGAAGCCGCTGATAAGATGAGAAAGTGAAGGTCAGTACATCAAGGGCTAAAGAATGAGATAGAGTGTGGCTGGCAGAATGACAGTCCCTCAGAGATGCCCATGATCTGATCCCCAGTTGATCCCTATGGTTGACAACTTCATGACAAAGGAACAAGGCGGATGTAAGTGAAGGATCTTGGGAGGAAGTTATCCTGTCGAGATGGTCTGATGCAACCACAGAGTCATCCTGAGAGGGGGGAAGGAGAGGCAGAGTCAGACAAGGAGAGGTGACCTTGGAAGCAGCAGAGATCAGAATGACATGACTGCTGATTAAGGGCCATGAGCCAAGGAACATAGAGCCTCTAAAACTGGAAAACACAAGGAAATGAGAGTCCCTAGAAACTTCAGAAAGAATATCGTCCTGGTAATGCCTTGATTTTATATCCTCAAAACTCATTTCAGATTCCGACCTCTGTAACTATAAAGTAGTAAATCTGTGTTGTTTGCGATGACTTGTTATAGCAGCTATAGGAAACTAATACCCATGGGTATGAGCTAAGTTGCAACATGAGAGTTGTGCAGTTGTAAGGAGTTTGAGGAGATTTATTGGGTGCTCCATCTATCTACAGAACCCCAAGAATTTTTCACAAGGTTTAAAGCTGGGATGGGCATGATTAGAGGTCTTACTTAAAGGGACATTCTAGCTGGTAGATAAAAAGTGGATTTGAAGAGCATAGGAGTGGGTTCTGAGAAACCCAGTGCAAAGACAGTAGGGTGATCCATGCCAGAGTGACAGTAACTTGGACTTGGGGTGTGCAGTGGTGACAGAAAGAGGCAGTCACATTGGCATTATTTGGAGGCTGCAATTTCCTAAATTTGAGGATCAAATATGAGGGTAATGGAGAAGGAGGTATTATTATTTGCTCCCAGTTTTCTGGTTTAAGCAAATAGGTGGGTGGAGTACTATTTATGAAATGAAATAAAAATAAAAGTAAGGGCAGCTTAGTGCAAATTCTGGCCTAGAGGCTTAGTGGAGTTCATGAAATGAATTCTCTTCATTTGATAGAACAGTGACATAGTCTAGGAAAATAATATACAGAGGACACCTGGACAGATGGGTATGGCTTCAATGATAAATAAATTTTAGGGCAATATATTTGAAATATCTTGGCAAATGGATATCATTTGAGGTCAAAAAAGTAAAGAGTAACATCTAGAGAAAGAATATAGGGTTGGAAAGGAGGAATCTCCAAAATCTTCAATTTGAGAATATCAGCATTTAAACTCATGTAGAACAGAATATGTATACTACAGCCTGCCAAGGGCCAAATCCACCCTACTGCTCACTTATTACTGAATTGTTGAATTGTTCCTGGAATATAGCAATGCTCACTTTTTTTTAATATATTGGTATAGCTGTTTTTGCCATACTCTGGAAGAATTGATTAGTTCCAACAGACAACCTATATCACTCAAAGCCTAAAATATTTATTATCTGACCTTTTACAGAAAAAAATTGCCAACCACAGATGTGGATAAAGAGTAAAAAAATAATTGAGGAATGCTGCAACAATAAAATTAAAATAAATCTTATAATAATTATTTTACTGGTGTGTACTTTAGAATTAATTGTTCCCCATTCCCCTGTTTTAAAATTCTTTTGGATATCAAAAGTTTTTGTCACTTCATTGGAATTATACTATTACCCATCCCTTCTCAATATAACATGAGCTTCTTGGGGAGAGAGACTATCTTTACATTGGAATCCAATAGGGTAATAACACTCATAGCATATAGCAGGTGCTTTGAATATTGAGTGAATTCAACGATTAGTAAGTGGTTATTTAGTTCACAGTAGACAGGGATTTATTCCTCTCTACTGGATTCACTCATGAATTCGTGGCCCACTGCAAGTAGGTAAGTAGGCTGTCTGTTCCTGACTGGGTTTTGACTGGTTGTCAGATGGTCAAGAATTCCCTTAGCCCAGGTGACTGGAACAACTCAATCCTGTCAATCCAGTTCATCTTCTGACAGGAGCAGATAATCCCAGGTATATTTCCATGACCCTGGAAGAAGAAGGAGAAAGAACATGCCCAGTTAGGTAAGGACTGCACAAGCCTCTACATGCATTTATTAATATAGACTTTCTGGCCAAAGCTAAACCTATGACTGGATTCAGAGTGAATGTAGGGCAGTTCTGTACCCTGGGAATGGGAGAGGTCTGCCGATCACATTGGAAAGAACAGGTGAATAAGTCCAGCCAGCATTAGCATCAGCCAGCTGAAAAACTCCACTAAATTTGAGGTATTCAATGACAGAATATATCTAACCAAAGGCTTTTAAATCAAACTACCTGGATTCAAATCTCACCCCCTTATTTATGTGCTCAGCAGCCTTAGATGAGGCATTTAGCTACTCTTTACCTTAGTTTGTTAATTTATAAAATAAAGAAAATAATAGTATATATCACATAGATTTACTATAAGGATGAAAGTGATTATTACATGTAAGAATATTCAGAGTAGGGCATGGAACAGAGAAAATAATAAAGGTAATTAGTCTTAATAGCAGTGTTTCAGTTTATAGTTGAGGCTCAATAATTACATTTCGAATTAAATTATGGTTGAAATATTGAGAGAGTTGGAATGTATATCAAGACAAAGCTTATGCCCAATTTTAATAGCTGGCATAAAGAAAGATTAAACCCTGCTCATAAAACCATCCTGTACAGTTGCTTCCGGTCAAGGGCATTTTTTTTCTCCATATACCTAACTTAGAATCTGTCTAAATAAACATATGGCAAAACTTACCTCCAGCATCTACAGGAGGTAATATTTCCATTAAAGATCTACATAGTCTTGCCGACAGTAGCAGTATAGTAGATGATATCATGGGGTACCTAGATCCTCACTTAGGAATACAGAGCTTATATCCCTCTCACTAGGAGAACTCCCAGGAGCTCTGCTTTGTGATCGTCATGCCTGGAGAGAGACTTGCCCAACATCCTCTTGTCTCTGGGGTGGACAGGTTCCAAACAAAACAAGCTTATTAAGACTTGGGCCTTTTATTTCAACAATGAGCAGATCTGAAATGTTACTCCATTGAAATATCAATAATGAAATGTTATTCCAACCCCCCACACGGAGGCTTACTAGAAAATCCCTTGAGACTGTGTTTTAGTCAGTCTTTTTGTCACTGTGCCCAAAATACTTAACAAGCACAACTCAGTGGAAAAAAGATTTATTTGAGACTCATCATTGAGAGGTTTCAGAGGTTATTCCTTGATTGACCTACTCTCAAGCAGGAAACACAAGGGCAGGTCCTCAGAGCATGGCAGCTGGAAGCAGAGAGAGCAAGGGTAGGGGTAAAGCACCTTTAAGGTCCCCAATACCACACCCCCAGAGTTCCACTTCCAGCCATGTCCTAGCTTCCAACCTAGCTACACTGGTTAACATGTGAACATTAAAACTCAAAATATAAACATAGCTTGACCTCTCTCCTCAATTCTGCACCTTTCCTGTACCTTCTACAGGTGTTCTAAAAGGGCTCCTTGGTAATCTTCCTGCATGTGAATTTTCAATTCAAGAGTCAGCCTTCTGGAGAACTTCATCTTCAAAAGATCCTCAGAAAACAAAGTGAACCACTTTGAGCAAGAGACTATTAGTTTACATAGTGCCCTAAGCAATTAGCTTTAGGCACAGGCTTTTGTAAAAATAAATAAATACATAAATAAAATGAAATTAATTTAATTTACAATTTTTACCTCATTATTTTTAAACAAAGATTTTTTTTTTCCAGTAGCTTTTGTATATTCCACTGTTTTGTTGTTCCTTTCTCTCTTATAGTCATGCATGGAGAACACCTGTCACTCCTCTAATATGCTCTAAATTCATAATGGTAAGAGGCTTGGCCTTTTCCATTTCTGAAACCACATTGCATTTTACAGAGCCTTGTGCAATAGTGGATGTCCCCTGAATAAATCAGTAACATAGTATATTAATGAACTGAGGAACACATAAGTATAAAGTTCCAACTCAGGAAGCATTTTTTAACACTGAATTCATTTTTCTTTTTCATTTTCTATTTTCCTTCCTTCCTTCCTTCCTTCCTTCCTTCCTTCCTTCCTTCCTTCCTTCCTTCCTTCCTTCCTTCCTTTTGTTGTGTGTGATTCAGGGGATTAAACCTAGGAGAATTCTACCTGTATCCTATTTTTATGTATGAAATTACAGGCAGACACTGAAATCAAAACACTCAAATAATGACAATCTGAAGATTGCCGGGCACACAAGAAATCTTCATCTACTGAAAATCAGCAAGATTTTTGAAAATAAAGAGAATTGGGAACAATATTGGACATATAAAAGCAAGATCATGTAATGTACAAGCAGTTAGGCTAGCAATTATGCCAAATTGCAGAAGGCCGTTTTGACGTGCTACTTGAGCGTGCTGTTTCGTGTTGACCTTTGCGTTAGAAGATGAGGCTGGTGGCAGCCGAGCTTTAAAGATTATGAATGTTAAGTGGAGAGGCCGGTGTGACAGTGAACCATTCCCACTGGACCTGTCTTAAAATTTCCAGTCCTAACTGTCGTTCCTTTAGACTATGTTGGAAGATGAGCACCTGCATTGCATGAATTGCATGATGTATAGGTGTGGTTTTTGTTCCTATAATGAAATACCCCAAACTGTCTTAACATTACAAAGAAGAAGAGCCTTATTTAGCTCCCAACTTTGGAAGCTGAAAGTCAAAGCTACATGTTGTAGGTACTGATGACCCCCCCCCCCCCCCGCTCCCTCCTGTACTAGGGAAGTGAAAAGTTATATCTTGAAAGAGAAGCAAGAGAGCCTGGGTTTCACAATCCCTTCCTAGGTCACACCCCAGTGACCTACAGACCTCCCACTAAATCGCACCTCTTCAGAGTTTCACACCAGCCTGGCATGGTGATACACAACTATAATCCCAGTACTTGAAAGGCTTAGATAGAAGGTTACAGGTTCAAGGCCAGCCTCAGCAACTTAGTGAGACCCTGTTCAAAATAAAAAATAAAGAGCTAAGGGTATAGCTTGGAGGTAGAATGTCCCTGAGATTAATCCACAGTATACACCAACATACAAAATGAATGTTTCACACCACCACTAAACCACCAAACTCAGAAGTAAACTTCCAACAAATGAACACTTTGTGAACAAACCACATCCAAACCAAAGCATTTGGCTTCCCCAAACCCTGGTGTACATCAGCCATGTTCTTCCTACCATGTCTTCGACCAGGAAATTAAATTGATGAAGAGTTTGAGACTACAAATTGAACCAATGTTTCACACTGAGTCTCTCCCAGATTCCTCAAGAGAGAGGAGAGAGGAGAGAGGAGAGAGGAGAGAGGAGAGAGAGGAAAGAAGAGAGGAGAGAGAGAAGAGAGGGGAGAGGGGAGAGGGGAGAAGGGAGAGGGGAGGTGAGAGAGAGGAGAGCTCTCTGACAACAGAGAAGAGAGAGGAGACAAGAGGGAGGAGAGCTGTCTGACAATATTGCATTAGTCCTGCATTTCATAATGGCTAAACTGAGACTTCCCTTCAAAGGTCCTCTGATGTAATTCAACAAATCACTCTGAGTGTAATCTGGTTAATCTATGTTTATACTATTTATTACCTCATGGAATTTTATAATCTGTTTGCCCTGCTTGGGATGCTTTCCAGTTGTTGGCCACTTGCAAACCCTAAAATTAACCCCCAGAAAAAGGCTTTTCATTTTCTTCTGCCTTCCAGGTGAATGGGAGTTCATCATCCTCCCTTCCAGCTGCTGTTGCTTTAGGGTTACACTTCCACTGGCCACGTTATTTGGGGATGTAATTGCTTCTGTGTTGACTTTTCTCATCTCCTTGCAAGAGCTCTTCTCTTCAATCAAGGATTGTGACATTTCCCACTGCACCCTTGATTCCCAGAGTCTAGCTGAAAGAAAGTGTTCGTTGATCGGAAATTCATTCTCCATTAAACTGTGCATTAATTTTTTTAAAACAATGTATTGGTGCATTGTAATCATACACCTTGATGAAATTCAGGCAGATAGAGGCATACATGCATGCAACACTCCTTGAGCCCTTCCTCATTCTTACCCCACTCCCTCTCCCTCCCCATCTTCCCATGCTCACCACAGTGATTGGCTTTAAGTCTGTACATGTATATTATGCCCATGGAAGTGTTTCCCTCTTCAAGTCTTCATGTCCCCTCCTGTGTCATTCAGTTAGGTCCCCTCCTTCAGTCCACTAAGATTTCTACTCAGTTGTTTGAAGTCATTACTATGTTCCAATTTCTCCCTAGTTTCTGCATACAAGAGAAAACATTTGACTTTTAACTCTTTGTGACTAACTAATCTCACTTAGCATAATATTTTCCAGTTCCATCCATTTTCCTGCAAATGACAAAGTTTTGTTATTTTTTATGACTAAATAGAATTCCATTCTGCGTAGTATGCATTACTATGGTAGTTTGGCTTCAATTATTTGGGTAGATACCTGTCGGGGGCCTAGTCCGGCCAGCTGGACCTCGCCTCTAGATGGCGCCTGGCAGAGTGCCAGAAGTGGCTGCAGGTGGTAAACATTCTAGGGCTGCCCCACGCCAGAGCGCATGCACCAGCACGCCCGGCTCGTGGCCGGCCCAGGTGAGAGCTGTATGAGACGCCTCGTGGCTTAGGCCCTGTGTGGCTTTAAGAGCCTCCACCTCTCGCCCAGAGGGGAGAGTTTCTGGGGAAAGGCTGGCTGGGTTGTTGCTGGAGTGGGTTGCTGGAGAATTTCTGGGAGGAAAGGTTGTGGGTTGCTAGTGGAAGGTGGATTGCTAGAGAGAGGGGTTATTGGGAGTCTGTTGGAAAGGCACTATTTGGAGAGACGGCTTCTGTGCTGTGTTTGTTACTGCTTGTGTGGTGCCCTTGATCCCAGAGAGAGAGGTATAATAAAGAGAGGTTTGAATCAGCAACATTCAGGCAGCATCTTTATTGGGGCCTCACGGTTGAGGGTTCAGCCTGGGGTTCCCGATAGATACCCAGGAGTGGTATAGTTGGGTCATATGGTAAGTTAATTTCCATTCTTCTGAGGACCCTCAACACCGTTTTCCAAAGTAGTTGCAATCTCACCAACAGTGTATCAGAGTTCCTATTTCTCCACATCCTCACCAGCATTTGTTATCGTTTGTGTTTTTAATGATTGTCATTCTAATTGGCATGAGGAGAAATATCAGGGTATTTTTGATTTGCATCTCTCTGATTGCTAATGATGTTGATCAGGTTTTCACATATTTGTGAAGTGTCTATTTAATTCATTTGCCTATTTTTTTTCAGTCACATAACATGTGCACTGTATGTGAATCATTAAAAACAACTTTTTAAAAAATGACTTTTAGGGGCAATCTGCTATTTTACTCATTTTACAAATAACAAAACCAATGGCTAGAGGACTTAAACAATGTTTACAAGGTCACACAGAAGATGACAAAATCCAGATTCAAATTCAGCTATTAATATTTAGAATATTGTACATTTCATAGGAATAAAATCTCTAAAGGCTTAGTATGTAGAGCCAGCACATAGACCAACCAACTCAACAGCATGGGAAACAAATGCTTTAAAGGCCCAGAAGAAGGGAAAATACCCTGTCAGGGTGCTGGGGGTACATTAATTATCTATGGCTTAATAGTAGATTGTCATTCATTTAGCATCTTGAATAAACATCATGTGCTTTTTATAGTGCTCCAGGTAGTATACATTCTGTTCAGAATCTCATACTGAGGGTGGTAGCTGGGCTGTCATCTACCTGGAGGCTCAGAGAAGAACTATCATACAGCTCATTCTGTTGTTGTCAGGATATAGCTTCTTGACATCTGTAGGTCTGAGGTCCAAGTCTTCAAACTGACTCCGAGTGGTGACTGTCTTCTCATAGGGCCCCTCATCTTTCCTTACCATTCTATTCCTTCATCGTGTAAGACAGTAAAGGAGAATTTCTACCTTCTTGAATACATTTTACTTTTAGAATTTTTTCTTCCAGAAGACATTAGTCCCTTTGAAGAACTCATCTGATTAAGTTAGTCCCAGTTATACCCATCCAGAAGAATCTTCTTTTAAAGCTAACTAATATGAGACCTTAAGGATATCTGCAAAATCCCTTCAAGCTAGCACCTAGATTAGTGCTTGATTGGATAACTGAGGTTGGGTTTATTTATACCAACACTCAGGGATCTTGGAAATCGTCTCAGACTTCTGCCTACTTGGGGGAATATATTTATTTTATGATAATAAGACTTATATTTTCTTACTGAAACCTTTTTGCTGTTACATCTCTTCCATAGCTCATGATTCCTCAAAATGTCCCTGACAGGATGTTACACTTCTATTAGTGTTGAGTGGGGAGCCCAGATGCTACAAATATAAAGTTTCACTTGCCACCAGAATCTGGCATCACACTATGCTAGAAATGAGTGTTCCCTTCTGAATGTTAAGAGAACATTTGGGAATTTTATTATCAGGCTTTGATACTCTGAAAATTTTGTCCACAAGCAGAACAAATGTAAGACATATAAGTATCTTTGAGAAGAAATACTCAATTGAAGCATTAGAAGTCATCATGGAAATGTTGCAGGGTGAGAAAGACTACTAATCACGGAAGCGTCTGTCTCCTCACAACTCTATTCTGCTATTGAGGCACCATATTCTTTCCATAAAAAAGGGATACACTTATAAGGGTCATTGAAGTAAGATGATGTTGAATAACATTTTGTTTTTCCCATTGGTACATCACTGAGAGTATTTCGATCTGCATAGAAAATATTTCTAGAGTGGTCTACTCCTCCTATACACAAAGAACCAGTTTTTCTTCAATCTACTATGAAACCAAATTCTTATTGTTATTCTCCAGTATATTTACTTCATGTGACATTAATGTACAGTAAGGATAAAATAGAAGAGTTTGTACATGTGAATTAATTAATTCAATCCAAACCAATACTTTGATTTCAGAGATAGACCAACTTGTGAGCTTTTCCATTTTGTTCTGTTATACCTATGGTCATCCTCTCTGCACCTAGGTAGCCTTTCAGTCTTAAACTATCTTTTCTTTTGTCACATAGATGGATTTTTGGACCCCCACTTAATAGGAATGGTAGCCAACACTGAAAAGATTCTGAAAGCAGCTTCACTGAGACTAGAGTTGCTAATAATGAAAGCTGATTATACACAGCAGCATGAAAAAAAAAATGTTTGCATCCAAAAAGAAAGTGAAAAAAAAAGTGCTAAAGTTGCTTCCTCTCCAACAGGGTGAGAATTCTAATTTAATGCACCTACCTAGATCTGATCCTCTTGGCATCACATGCTAATTTAATTATACATTTGTTCAGTCAGTTAGAGACATTGATGAATGGAAAGTAGGTTCATTTAATTTGCAGAAGATCAAAGGGACATACACGTAGAAGCAATAATATGATTCTCCCATGAACTACTTACAACTTTATGAATTAGCTGAATCCAAATTTTTGTATATTTATTTGTTTTTCATATTATGAGGTGAAGGAAACTAAATATGTGCTCTGGGCAGACTTGAGTACCAGCCAAGAGAGCTGTAATATGGGTTAATATCTCACATTTTTGGGGAAAGAGTGAATGTTTAACACAAATGACTTATTTTGAGTTCCCCTGTGAGTAGAGAAGATAAAATTTCAAGTGTAAGTTAATATAGGAGTCAAGAAAACTTCTAGTTAGTCATTAGGGAGATAAAAATTCAAGGAAAGGCAGACTTTTGGGGTACACCATCACAACAGCTTTACTGTACGCAGCCAAATATGGTTTAATGCCACTTGGTAAACTTTGAAAGCTCAAGTGTGGCACGTGCCTCAACATTACTACTATGATTTACATTTAGAATATTCCAATAGACCTCAGGGAGACAAGGCAGCTCTGTTGGAAGTAAGGCTTAGTTGCTGATGAGGAGTCCCTAGGAATGTGGTCTTAGGGATTATATATAGTTCCTCCTCCCCTTGCCCTCTCTTGCTTCTGGTCTCTATGATGTGAGAGAGAAGTGCCCTGTTTTTCTTCTCTTCTCTTCTCTTCTCTTCTCTTCTCTTCTCTTCTCTTCTCTTCTCTTCTCTTCTCTTCTCTTCTCTCTCTCTCTCTCTCTCTCTCTCTCTCTCTCTCTCTCTCTCTCTTTCTCTCTCTCTCTCTGCTCTGCTCTCCATACTATTCCCTGAGCTTCACAGACTTCACCTAGCCTAACTTGGACTGAACCCCTGAAATCTCCAAAACTGTGAGCAAATAAATGTCCTTCCTCTAAGTTGTGGTCATTGGGTGTTTTGGGTCACAGTGGTGAGCACTCTAACTGAAAGAGTTATCCTACCTGAGGATCATGGAAGGTGGGGTATTGATAGCAACTCCTATCCTTGTATATGTTAGAGGTGTCCTAAGAGATGGAAAGCTATAACTTCCTATATATTCTAGAAACTGGAAGAAACTCATGGGAGGAATGAAGGGGGAAGCCAAGGCTCACACTTGGCAGGCAGGTAGGTGTTTGTGCTGAAGTGGTAACGCACCAAAAGCAAAAGGAATCAGTGACTTTAACTTAGCATCCTTATATCTTTATAGAGTGAAAATAATTAGGTACTCAGAAAACATGTACAAAATGTTAACAGTAGGCTTATATCCAAGAGCTCTGAGTAAGAAAAGGAGACAAATATACCTGAATAATCATAAAGGAACAACTTGGTTTTGCCTCTGTCTACTATCTCTCTTCTCAAATGGTGGTATAAAGCCTGAACAAGTATGGCTGATGGACAAACAAGACAAATGGTAAAAACCATTTCTTGAACCTGTAGTCCTCTCTGACCAGGCCATACAGACTTGGTAGAATATAAGTTGCCCACTACTTGTCTTTTGAATGATCTACCCAGGAGTAAACTTAGCTTCACTCCCCTGATTTCACTAATATCCTACCTTTTTTTTTTCTCATAAGAAAATCACACTCTCTTCACTATTCTTATTGCCACGGAGACTTGTGGTTGTGTGTCTAACTCTTTTTTCTTCTGTGATAGTGCATGAGACCCTCAGTGCCTGGAACATCCTATGAGCCTCTGGATCATACATTGCCATGGTTGGAGTGTCCTCTGATCTCTGGTGGACTATGACACAGAGAAAGTTGGTTTTAGCTCTGCCCTGAGTCCCTGTCTCTGCATGGGGGTGAGTCCCACCATATCTGAAGCTTGGATGTATAAGATAGATGGAAAAGCAATGAGCAGCTGTTTGAGGACTCTGAGGTCAGAAGCTAATCTGGCTTTTCAGAGAGAGGTCAGATAGTTTTCAATTCACTGAGCAAATATTATTGTAAACCTTCTCTGATCCTGCCAAGCACTGGGGAGCCAGAGTATAGAAAGAATCCTGAAGGAGAGTTTCAAATAGAGAATAAACAAACCAAAGTTTTAATAGAGTCCATGATAGAGGTGAGAAGGCAGAGCTGAGCACATTACCTGCAGCATAGAAGCCCAGGTGTGCTTCCCTTCAGAGGCAGCTGCCACATTTGCATCCAATGCAGGGAGCTCTATGCAGCCCTTCTCTGAGCCAGGAAAACCATCACTCTTGACCTGAACCTGCTAGTAACTCACAGTATTTCAGAAGCCTGATATTAGCTATGTCTAAATATGGCCAAAATATTCAAGCATACCTAAACGAAATCATACAGGTAAGATGATGATTGTTTTATCCTGTATCTTCCCTTTTCTGCCTGCAGCCCCCACTAATTATTTAACCTTTGCATTTAAAGATAACTTTTAAAATTATATTCTCAAAGATACATAGCCTCAAAGTCCCAGTCTCTGATTAATGGTTTTCCTTTAGAATGATTCTGCTACTTATCTTTTGGTCTATAATAATTTTCATATCTTTGAGGAGATTCTGGATTTCCCTGAATGTGAAAGCTATGTATCCTGAGATCTTGAATCAGTTTGGCTTAGGCCCAGGAACCTAGCAAAGGGAAGCCAAAATAAATTAGTTTTAGCAAGTTTAAGAGTATCACTTGGTAGGTGTTCAAAACAAGTGTGCAGGCTCCACAATTTCAGGGACTCACATGTCTCCCATCGGTGGTTTCACCTTCAGATGCTCCCATTTCAAGATTGCTTCTTAGCCCAACATAGATGCTGGAGCCCAAGTCTTTAAGACCACATTTAATCTGACATGAAGGACGTTGTAAAGCATTTCTTTTTTAAAGATGTGGTGTAGAAAGTGAATTCACCCAAGCCATATGCATTCTATTGACTAAAAATGAGTTACAGAGCCATATCTAGGTGGAAGAACGTCCAGATTTTTTTTTCCTTTTTCTCTTTTTTTTGTGTGTATGTGGGTTACTATTTACCCATTTAAAATCTGTATTCTATCCCTAAAGCACAAGTGAGCAATGGAGACTTGTAGAGCTTGTAATCAGGACTCCATTTCCAAAATAAAATAGCAAGGTTTCCAGTTAAAGATCAGCCAGTCACAAAGAGTAAAGAAGCATATCTTCTCCCTAATATGCGGATGCTAGGGAGAAGATGGGGCATAACAGTGTCTCCAGATGGAAAAGGAAGACCCTCGATAAACAAAGAAGTTGATTTAACCGAAGGGGAGAGACGGGAGGCGGGGGGCGGGGGCACCCAAATGTACATCAAGGTTACTCACTAAATTGAACTTGAGAGGGAGGGAGGGCGAGGGAGCAGGGTGGGAATTGGGGGAAGGGGTCAAATGAGAAATGTGGGCACATATGTCGTTATCAATTTGTACCTAACAAAGATGTATGTTTACAATGCACGAATAAAAAAAAAAAAAAACAAAACAAAAAACAAAGTACCTACATAGCTCCCTAAAAATATTTTAAGTGGTTAAAATAAATAAATAAATAAATAAATAAATAAATAAATAAATAAATAAATAAATAAAAGTTAGTAGACTGAAAATAGTTTTACTTTACCGATCTATATTGATACAAACAGAGGAATAGGGAAAAATCTAACTCAGTATGTAAGACTTGATAATAGAAAAGAAAAAAAAAAAAAACTAACCAGTAATAAATGGGTAAATGATGTTAAAAGATATTTTACCAATGAAGACAAAAACAAAAGCAAATAAAAACCTAATAATGCAAACTGATGCCAAGGATATGGATCAATTAAAACTCACATGCTTCTGACAAAGACATAAAACGCCACGTTGAAAACTATCTTATCAGTTTTTTCTAAAATTGAACATGAAAGTTAAATACTTACCATTCAACCCAGTAATTACACTCCCAGGTAGAACTTAAATAATGACATAAGATCATATAAAAACCTATATATGAATGTTTTTTAGGGGATTCATTAGAATAACCAAAAGCTGGAAGCAAATCATCTGCAAAATGTATTAAAGAACACAACAAACAGAACAGTAATACTATGGAACACCCATGCAATGGAATGAAAAAATATTACAAATACTTGCAACAAAAAGAAATATATCTCAAATTCACTATACTAGATGAAAGAAACAAGACTCAATGTTATGTATTGTATGCTATGTTTCATACGACATTGTGAAAATAGAAAAACCAAAGCGACAGGGACTGAATCAGTCATTGCCAGGAGCTGGGCATCATAACGATATAACATAATGGTTGAGCTAACTGGCTTTAATTTGGAACTTGAATTGCTTCCCTTGTGAAAAGAATGGCTGTGGTCTGTATGATCTGTACATGGGAAGGGAGAAAAGGGATGTATGGCTAGAAGAGGAATCTGAGGGATAGACATAAATCCAAACACACATTGTATATGGTTTCCCACATTTTCTAGCCTATTTGTAGTTATGCAGAATCATGTAACTACATCTCAACAGTCATCTCTGGGCAGTGATGAGAATATACATTCTTGCTGAAAGCATGTAAGAACTTATATATGATTGTAGAGCTGGTTCTTCCTCAGTCATGCAGACTCACATGTTCTTGAATTTCCGTTGACACAGATACAAGATGGTAATGAATTTATCAATCTGTTTCCTACATGAATGTTACAGAATTTTCCCTTCTTTCCATTAATATCAGAATTTAATGGACATATAGTATAACAAAAATAAACTTGAATTTTTATAAAAACATCAGAGTAGCCGGGCGTGGTGGCGCACGCTTGTAATCCCAGCATTTGGGAGGCTGAGACTGGAGGATCCCGGTTCGCAGCCAGCCTCAGCTACCTAGTGAGGCACTCCACAACTTAGTGAGACTCTGTTTCAAAATAAAGAATAAAAAGTAGGGCTCGGGGTATAGCTCGGAGGTAGAATACCGCTGGGTTCAATCCCCAGTACCGCAAAAAAAAAAAAAAAAAAAAAAAATCAGAGTAATATATAGCTATTCCAACTGAAGTATCTTGCAATCCAAAGACCATTATGGTTTTTTTGTTTGTTTGTTTGTTTTTGCGGTACTGGGGGTTGAACTCAGGGGCATTCTACCTCCGAGCTATACCCCCAGCCCTATTTTTTATTCTTTATATTTTGAAACAGGGTCTCACTAAGTTGCGGAAAGCCTCAGTAGGTAGCTGAGGCTGGCCGCTAACCCGGATCCTCTGGTCTCAGCTTCTCAATTGCTGAGATTACAAATGTGAGCCACCACGCCTGGCTACCATTATGTCTTAATAATGTATAATATTAGAGAATTAATTATAAGTTTCCTGAAAGTAGAGCTATACAAAAGAGTTCTAACAGAACAGGAATATCATATTTAAAATATTTTGTAGGAAGCATATCTTTCAAGATATTTGAGTTCATTATATCTTTATTTTTATTGTTTTATGTTCCATTCTATATAAAAATTATCGGCTTACTACATATCACTGTGATATGCTCTTTTCTGAATATCTTTGTGCTTTCCTCTCTAGCATTTATTTTGTTTCAATCACATGAAGTCCTTTAAAGTTTATCTATACTTTGAAAATAAGCATGGTTACTGTTTATCTTACTAAAATTATAAACTTTTAGAGGCAAGAATCTTTTCTGACATAGTAATTTGATCCAACTGAATCAGACGGAATTATAGTGCTCACAATTATATGGAACATGGCGATGTGTTGTTCCAACAAAGTGAAGTGAAGAGTGGCTTCTCAAATACTTATTCAATGAATAGTTATTGAGCATTTATAATTTCATTGCTCTTTGGTTGGGGGGTGATTATTCAAGCTTCCCATAGATGGTAGGTATGTTTGTGTGTGTGTGTGTGTGTGTGTGTGTGTGTGTGTGTGTGTGTGTGTGTGTTGCTATAACCCCCAAATTAGATACTCTGTAGAGAAAAGGGTTTGTTTAGCTTACAGTTTTGGAGGTTTAAGAGCATGGTGTCATTACTCTGATGATGTTCCCCTAGCTTTATCACAACATGATGATTAAAAAGAGAGAGAGAAATCTAGCACTGTGTAGTAAGATTCAGTCTGCATGGTGGCCTTGCTTTATTATAATCCATTCTCATGAGAATTAAGTCTAGTATTAGTTCCTTCTGAGGATGGTGCCCCTACAGCCCAATGACTTTCTTTTAAGCTCCACATTGTAAAGATTATATCACCTCATCACTAACATGCTGAGAACAAATCTTGAAGCACATTAAGCCTTGGGGAATACATTCAAATCATATCCAAATTCTAGCAGGTGTCCTAACAACATGTGGCTTCAGCTGCTAAATCAGTGAACAATTTCCTGAAAAAGAAAAAATCCCCCCTTGAGAAGAAGTCCAAATGTTTATCATATTACACCTTTAGCTTGCCTGAATATATTCAAGGATGCAAAATTTTAATTTGCTGTATAAATATGCTGAGAATCCATGATATCTTGCCATCCATAATTTGAGTTGATTAACCTCATGATCATTGAGGAAACAGACTGAGTTTCTCCTGAGAATAACAAGCCAGAAAGTAAGAATAGAAATTAAAAAGACAAAGGATTCATATCTACTTGAAGAAACCAGAAGAAAATAAATATAAACTATCAATAAGTGTGCATTTACTATGTGTCAGAAGTTGTGCTGGCATCACAAATTATTTTTTAGTTTGTTTTTAGTATTGGGAATTGAACCCAGAGGCAGGCTACCTCTAAGCTACACCCAAGTTACTCTTATTTTTTTTTTTTTGAAACAATGACTTACTAAGTGTTCTTGATAAGTTGCTGAGGCTGACCTCGAATTTATGATCTTTCTGTCTCAGCCACATAAGTACTAGAACTATAGGCATGTGCTCCTAAGCTCACCTCATCTGTTTTCCAAGTAATTGTCAAGTATTGTTGCTTCTAAATAAACTAAAGGACTTTTTTCTTCAATACAATGTGTTCCAACAGATTTTAGACTTGTCAAATCTTCATAGTCATTTGTGCTAATTCCTTCAAATAAATGTATGTATGTCTGTAAGTATGTATGTATGTACCCATCCATGCATCCATCTGTCTATTCATTTTGTCCGAGAACCCTGACTGACATATATTTGGGTACTAGCAAATCAAGTACTGGTATGAAAATACTTAAAAATGTACAAATGGCTTTGAACTGTTTAATAGAGACTGGAAGAGTTTTGAAATGTTTATTAGAAGAAAATCCTGCATTGTATTGAAGAGATTGTTGATAGCAATACAAGTATTAAAAGTGATTCTGGCAAAACTGCAGGGGAAAAGAAAGAAAGTAAATTGGAAACTAGAAGAGGGACCCTTGTTACATAATATCAAAAAAAAAAAAAAAAAAAAAAAAAAAACTTGGCCCAACTCTGTTCTGGTGACTTGTGGAAAACAGAAATTGTGTCAAACTTGGATATTTGAGGACATTTCTAAGCAAAATGTGGAAGGCATGGCTTAATTTCAAATTGTGTCTTATAGTAAAGTGCAGAAGAGTGAGATAAATTGAAAAATAAATCATTAAGCAGAATGGAACCAGAACTCAAAGATTTGTGAAATCCTCTGCTTATGTGTACTGCAGTAAATGAGTGTGTTTTAGTGTGAATGCCAAGGGTGTGGCTGGACATTCACTCTATGAGGTGATTCTAGGTGCTGCTCAAAGGTCCAATCAGCAATCACAGTAGAGACAGAATAATACCAGCCCCAAACTGACAGTTTGGATTATGAAGACAGAAGTAGAAAAAATAAGTAAGGTTATGGGACTTCTGGGATTCTACTTGATAGAACCTCTAAATAGACCTATGTACATGCAAACAAATATTGTCCTTCAAGACATGGGAAGAGTGTGTGTCAATTTTATTTTAAGTGTTCTGAAGAGGCCCCCTATTACTTTCCAAAATGGCTGTACTCATTTACACTTCCGCTAATCATGCACAAATGTTCTTTTTCCCCGCCTCCTAGCCAAATATATTATTTATCTTTTTCAAGAAAGTCATTCTATCAGCTGTGAGGCTAGAGCTTATTATGGCTTTAATTTGCATTCCCTTCAATATTTTTTTTAAAATATCAGTTATTCATTTATGGCTCTTCTTCTGAGTAATGTCTATTCAGATTTGTTGCTGATTTTTACATTGGATTATTTGTTTTATTGCCATTGAGTTGACTTTCTTATACATTTTGACTATTAAAATCTTATCAGATGTATTATATGCAAATATTTTCTTCAAATTAATGGGTTGTCTTTTTACTCTCCTAATTGCTTATTTTTTCTGCAAAAGCTTCTCATTTGGATGCAAAAACATTTGTCTATTTTTAGTTTTATAGTTTTATCCAAGAAATGGCACAGAAAAACAAATACTGTATGATTTCACTGTATAGCATAGAAGACTGTTGACTGTACAGAAACAGAAAAGACAGCAAGTTACTAGAGCTGAGATGGGGAAGAGCAGTAATAGGAAAAGAGGAAGAATTGATCAAAGGACACAGAGTTTCAGTTAAACCAGGGGAAGAAGTTTTAACGATGTATTTGCATTGCTTGGTGACCTTAGATAATAACAGTGCATTGCATCTTAAAATTGTTGAACAAATAGAATTATACTTTTACTACATACAAAAACCAAATGATAAATAAGGGAGATGAGGAATATATTAATTATTTTGATTGACTCATTCTTCAATGTATACATAGACCAAATTATCATCTTATACCCTCAAAATATGCATAACTTCTATGTCAATTAAAAGTTTAAAAATAGAGGGGAATGACCTCAAAGATGGGGCTGTCTCCTGAGTCGTAGTGTGAGACCACTTTAGTGTATGCAGGTTAGACTGTTAATACCCAGGGCCATGGGACAGATCTCTTTCTTGGGGCTCTGGGGAAATTGTCGGCACACAGGGAAAAGGGGACAACATTGCCTCCTTTTAGAACCTGGAAGGTGAGTCTGCAATCTCAGTAGAACCAGAGAACAGAGCATTCAGCAAATGCCTATTCTATATTTATGTCCATATTCCCAAGCTTTAGTATCTAATGGAGTTTTCGTCTTGGGTTCCAGACTTTTTTGGGAATCATGGTCCTCTTATTCTGACTTTACCATCTGAAATGGGAATGTCTGTCCTATGGCCATCCCTTCATATATTTTGAAAGCAGGTAATTATTTTGGTTTCACAGGTTCACAGCTGAAGTCTAATACCTGAAGTCTCACCCACACTTGCTCTGAGTGGTACTGAGATGGGAATTTGAATTTAAATTTGCTGCTTTGGATTAAGACATTGGGGCTCTTTGGATGAGAGGGGGTGTATTTTGCATGTGAGGACAGGGATTTAGGGAGTCCAAAGGGAAAAATGTTATCATCTGAATTGTATTTTTCCACATGCATGTTTTGGAACACCAACTCTCACGATCTCAGAATATAATACTATTTGGAAGTAAAGGATCTTTAGAAGATGAAGTTAAATTAAGATCATGAAGGTGAGACCCAATCAAATATATCTAAGGTCCTCATGAAAGAGGTAGAGATATCAGAGATGAATGCACATACAAGAAAGGCCATGGAAGGTCACAGAAAAAGGCCTCCTAAGCCAAGGAGACTGGCCTTGAAAAAACCAAAGCTGCCAACATCTTGATTTTAGATGCCTAGCCTCCAGAAGTGTGAGAGATGAGTATATTTAAGCCTCATTCTGTGATATCCTTATGGCAGCCCAAGCAATCTAAGATGGTGCTATTGTGATTTTCAAATGAACTAAGGAGGATTTGCACACAATACAATGCATCCATTATAAGTTAAGTTCACTGCCATAAGTCTGTGAGTGTCACCAAATACATATACCATGAAACTTCTATTACAACAAAAAAGATTGGAGGGGGAAAAACAGGCTTGAAGAAGGAAACAGACCAAATAATATTATATTCATATATGAAGGTGTTGCTACCAATCTCATGAACATGTAGAAGGAGAGAAGAAGGGAGAGCAGGGTGGAATGCAGAGGCAAACAAACCAAGAATGTATCACTTTGAACTTCACTACAATGTATAATTACAATGCACCAAAAATCTTCTAAAAAAATAATATTTATAACTTGAAAATTCTCCCTTTTTAGTCAGTAGAGATGACTTTTATCTGTTCCAAAATGTATTATAAATGAAATAATATAATAAGCATTTTTTTCTTCCTGAATGCTTTTACTTAGCATGCATAGATTTCCCTATGTTTCTTACTATATTGACTGTTTTCATTTACTTCTGTGTATCTGTCACAGCTAACAATGCTTCCGTAGTATTTGGAACTATATGAAACTATGTGAAACATAGTCAACAATGCCTCTGTTTATGCATTTCTGGTTTGTGGCCTATATGACTAAGGAGATATTTACATGTTCTTCTGTGATCATATGTATTTATTTTCTTGAATAATACATAGAAATTGAATTGTAGGGGCTTATGATACATGTAAGTTTAGATATATAAGACAAATCTATATGTTGTCCAAAATGATTATACTATTTTACATTCTCATCATCAATATATGAGAGTTGAAATTGTTCCAAGTCCTGAACAACACATATTCTAATTTTTTTTTAAGTTTTATTTGTCATGGTGTCTCATTGTGGTTGAATTTTCCACTTCCCTAATGACGAATGATGCTGAGTGTCTTCTTACACACTTGTCCTCAGACATTCTTATTTTGCCCAGTGACTACCTGTTATACTTAGATATAAAATGTTCCTTAAGGAGCTCATTTATTATTATTCAGGGTTAATATAATGGAGTCATGAGGGTTGTAATCCCAGAGGTGGAAAATTCATTGTAATGGATTTACCTGGGTGGTACCAGGTAGGCTGGTAGGGTGTGGCTGGAGGTAGTCTCTGTGGTGAGCAGCTTTGGAGATTCTATATATAGTTCCTCCTCCCTTGGCTCACTCTCTTGCTTCTGTCCTCCATGATGTAAACAGCCCATGTGCTCTCCCTTTTCCTCCTGCCGTCATGCTCTGAGGTCTGTGGTTCTCAGCCTCACATGGACTGTACTTGAAACCCTAAGAAAATAAATCTTTTATCCTCTAAGTTACATGGTCAGTCTTGAAATTATAGCTGCCAGAATACTGACACATATATTATTCAGTTCATTTGTGAATGACAAACATCATTTGCCCATTTCAAAAGTTAGCTCATTTTATTTTTCTGATTGAATTGTGTGTGTTCTTTGCATATTCAGAATGTAAGATGTTTGTTAGATAAATGCCATAAAAATACGCTTCAATTTATTGGCTTAATTTTTTTTCATTTGACTCTCAAACCAATAGTTTTCAAGTTTGCTAAAGATTAATTTACCAATTTTGTTGTCAATTGATTTTTTAGGATTTTAATGTGTTTATTGAAATATAATTGACAAAGTGCACATATATAATGTACACAATTTGATAAATTTTGTTCCATATTACACACTTGTGAAAACACTACCACATATAATTAACTAACATAGCCATCACAGGCAAAGCTTTTCTTGTGCCCATTGTAATATCTTGGTGTTTCCTCTGCCTGTTTCTACTTACCTTCCCCAGGCAATAAGTTTGCATTTTATAGAATTTCATACAAACACAATCATATAGCATACACTCTTTTTGGTGTGGCTTTCTTCACTCAATATAATCATTTTGAGGTCCATCCATATTTCTGCGCACACCAATAGTTTATTGATTACATTTTATGGAAATGCCACAATTTGTTAATTCATTCACAGGTTGACAGGCTAGGAACTGCTTCTGGTTTGGACTTATTTGGGCTATTGGAGTATTGCAAGTAGGGCCACTGCAAATATACATGTGCAAGTCATTCTTTGGATAAATATTTCCATTTCTGAACTTCTTAGGATTTGGGTCATATGGTAGGCATGTGTTTAAAGTTTAATGAAATGACCACTATTTGTAAAGAAGTTGTGCCATGTGAAATGCCTATAAGCACTTCATGAACATTCTCCTTTCTTTACCACTTCTCCATCCTTGTGCATCCTCAGTCCTCAGGTGTGCTAACATGTACATAACATTACCTCATCATAGTTCAGTTTGTGTTTCCTCAATCAATGATGATGTTGATCTCCCATTCATGCATCCAAATTTCATATGTGTGTATTCCTTGGTAAGAGATATATTCCAAAAGTTTCCCATTTATTATATTGTTTGCTTTCATATTATTGGCCTTTGAAATCTATCTATTGATTCTGAATTCAGATTCTCAAATTCGTGATTTTTCAGTCATTTGTATTAATCTGTGGGTTGCCTTTTCATTCTCTTAAAGTTGTCTTTCAAAAAGTAGAATTCTTACTTTGGGAATTCTAAGTTATCAAATAGTTAGTGTGGGTTATGTTATGAAATTTTTTTCTAAGAACCTTTGCCTAGTCTAAGCTCACATATATTGCTGCTGAATTTGTTCTACAAGTTGTGTGTGTGTGTGTGTGTGTGTGTAGGGGGGGGGATTGCCTCTGAGCTATACTCCCAGTCTCTCGAGGTTGCTAAGAATCTCACTAAATTGCTGAGGCTGGTCTTGATTCTGTGATCTTCCTGTCTCAGCCTTCGAAGTACTGGGATTGCAGGCATATACCACCACACCTGGCATTTTCTACAAGTTTTATAGCATCATAGTTTGTCTTTAGTCTAAATCCAATTACCTTTAATTTTACTCCATGATGAAAAACAAAGATCTGAGGGTTTTTTAGTCATTGTTATTGTTTTTGAATACGGACATTATTAATTGAATCTTTAAATTTCTCTCACCAGTCTTTCAGAAATAAATTGGACGATTTATTCATAAATATTTAACTTTTAATGCTTTAGCAAATGACATTATTAGTATTTAATTTCTGATTGTTTTTTGTGTACAATATAGAAATGAAATTAATTTTGTATGTTAATTTTGTATCATACAACCTTGCTAATTCACATAATACTTGAGCAGCTTTTAAAAAGAAGTTTCACAGGATTTCCCTCATAAGTGATTGTACCATTCATGAAACAAATGGATACAAATTCCAGAAAAATAGTTGTACTTCTTTATTACTTTATATATTACACAGATTGCAATTTCCAGTGAAATGTAGAATAAAAACGGGGGAAGGGTGGAGCATTTTTGTTCTGTCTGTGACCATTAGAGGATAACACTAAATATTTCACAATTAAGTATGATGTTACCCAATGTTCTTCAGAGATCCTCTTAATTTCAGGAAATTTTATTCCATTCCTAGATTGCTGAGTATATTTATTATGAATACATATTTAAATTATCACAATACTTTCCTGTATCTATTAACATTATTATGTGATATTTCTCTTTATTATACTAAAGTGTTAAGTGACATTGATGCACTTTAATGATATAATCAACTTAATATTGCTTCCATAATTTTCATTTAATCCTGTATATTATCCTTTTTATATTTCTAGAAAAATCTGCTAATACTTTGGTAAAGATCATTGCATCTATGTTTATTAACAATATTGGTTAGTAGTATTTTGTTTTCCTTATAATATTTTTGTTAGTGTTGGCATAATGGATTTATTCAAAAAGTTGGAAAATTTTTACCACTATTTTATTTTATTTTATTACAAAGAGAAATTGCATATTATTGCTTTTTAAATGTTCTAATGTACTAATAAAGCCATATATTCCTGGGAACTTTTACTGAATAGCTTCCAAAATTGTGAGTTTACTTTATATAATAAGTGTAGATTTATTACTTCTTAAATATCTTTTGTTCTTAACTTTTGAAATTGATGTCTTCAAGAAACTTGAACCTTTTAAATTATTATGCTGAAACTTTTGTCATAGTGTATTAACAACACATCCTTATAATACTCTAAGTATCTGTAGGCCCTGTAGTGATGTCTCTTCTTTAACCACATACTATATCTTTGTGGTAAGGGTGCCTCCTAAGAGAAAGATTAGGCCTGAAGCTGAGTCTATTATCTGACGGTCATGAGCTTCAGTTTTGCAATTTTGATATGAGAGAGAGAAAGAGAGATAAGGGGAGAGAGAGAGAGAGAGAGAGAGAGAGAGAGAGAGAGAGAGAGAATGAAATGAATTATATGGAATTAGTTCACATGATTAGGGAGTCTTACAAATCCAAAACTTCAATGTGGAGCAATAGAATACAGATCCAGAAAAGACAATGGTACAGATATACAAATGAAGCCTGCATTCTATTCAGGTATTTGATTGATTTGATAAAGAGAAATCTTCTTAACTCCAGTTTCACCAACTTAAATGTTAATTTCATCCAAAAATACTCTCCAGGTAGAAGCATACAATTAAATATACTAAAGCACTCACAGTTAAATATCAGACAAAGTAATTCTTATCTTTGTTTTGTTTTATATATTTTCACTGTCTTTAATATTTTCTTTTTATCACTTATATTCAACCATTTAATTATGTTCTTCTGGTGCTTGTTAGGCTTGGAGTTCATTTAGTGATTATATCAATTTATTGGATTTGTTGTTTATAGCTTTCATTAAATTTAAGGGACAAAGATCATTATTTCTTCAAGTATTTTTGTCATCCATTTTGATTAGTGATTTATTAGATTACTTAATGCTATCCCACATGTCATTAAGCCTCTATTACTTTATCAATTTTTCTCCATTTGCTCTAGATTTTGAATGTTGTCACTGATGTGCCTTCAAGGACAAAGGTGCTCTTTATAGCATCAAATTTACAGTTATACTCATTTAGTAATGTTTCTTATCTTAAGTATTGAATTGCCATCTTTATAATTTCCATTTAGCACACTTTTATATATTTCATTTCCTTCTTCAAAGTGTTTTAATTTCTGTCCATGGAATGTTTACTTTTATTTATTTATTTTTGTGGCACTGAGGACTGAACCCAGGGGCATTCTACCTCCAAGCTACAATCCCAGCCCTATTTTATTTTTATTTTGAAACAAGGTCTCTTTAGGTTAATGAAAGTCTCACTATTTGCTGAGACTGTCCTTGAACCTGCTATCCTCTTGTCTCAGCCTCCCAAGTACTGGGATTATAACCGTGCACCACCGGGCCAGGTTCCATAGCTGTTTATAATGTCTGTTTTGAAGTTCTTGCCATCTATTTCTACTATCTGTATCATTTATAAGTTGGCTTTGGTTGATTGGTTGTAAATTCCACCTTTCTATTTCTTTGCATATTCAACAATTTCTGATTGAATATGAAACATGGATGCTATGTTTTTTAATATCTAATATTGATTTGTTTGTTTGTTTGTTTGTTTACTGGGGATTGAATCCATGGGTGCTTAACCTTTGAGCTACATTCTCAGCCATTTTTTTTAACTTATTTTGAGACAGTGTTTTTTCTAAATTGCTGTGGCTGTCCTTAAATTTGCCATCTTCTTTCTTCCCTGAGAGTATCTGAGATTACAGTCTGTACCCCTTCCTGACTAGCACTTTATCTTTTGAAAAATGAGTATTCACTTTGCTTTGATGTGCACTTCTATTACTAATGGCTTAACCTTTGAAGTCTTATGTTTGTATTTTATTATGCCAACTAAGTAGCTTTCACTCTAAGTTTTGTTTAGCACTACCACTAGCACATTGATCTTCTCAGGGTTCGACTGTCTGCCTCAGGTATTCAATGGGATCTCTCCAGTCAAGCACACAGGAACACACATGGCTTCCAGTCTTGTAATCTTTGGAACTTCTTTCCCTGAGAGCTCTTTGATAAGTCTTTGCCTGTTTGTTTCTTTGTTATTTTTGGTACTGGGGATGGAACCCAGGGATAGTCTGCCTTTGAGCTACATCACCAGCTGTATTTTTTTAAACCAACCCTATTTTTAATTATTTGCTTTTGAAACAGGGTCTCACTAAGTTGCACAGGAACTCACTAAGTATCTGAGATTGGCCATGAACCTGCCATCCTCCTGTCTCCCAAGTATTGAGATTACAAGCCTGAGCCACCATACCTGGCTTGCCTGGTCTTATCAAATTATTTTCTAGATGTGTGCAGCTTAGTGCTCAGCAAGGTGCTTAAAATGATAGGTATGCAAATTTTTAGAGGCCCTGTGTGTGGGGGTGGGTCTTTCTTTCATAATATTCTTTCCTGTGAGTTCTAAAAGTGTCAGCTTCCCTAAATTTCTATCTTTATCTTCTCAGCTAAATGATACCTCTTTTCTCCATACTATATTCTAGGAAGTGCCTCCAGGCAAAATCTCATGGTAATTAATCTTATTTTTTTCTTCTCTCTCAGAATTAACAGCACACCAGTAAAGTTTCAGTTGCCTGAAAACAGTTCTTTCTTATGTTGTTTCTTCTTTCTTTCTTTTGGCTATTTAAAAAAGCAGGTCTAGTACTAAGTAACCAAATGGCCAAAAGTAAGTTTATTTTCTTTTTAATTTTTAGTTGACTCAATCAATTTTAAGAGATATTTCATTCTCTCTCTCTTCTTCTTTGATTCTTTCTTTCTTTCTTTTTATTTTCTTGTTGTACTGGGACTGAACCAAAGGGCATTCTACCTCTAAGCTATACTTCCAGTTGTACTTTTTAATTTTTATTTTGAAACAGGCTCTCCAAGTTACTGCAAGCTGGCCTTGAACCTGTGATCTTCCTGTCTCAGCCTCCTGAGTACTGGGATTACAGATATACACCACTGAGTTCAGTTGAGAATATTATTTTTTTCTGTCAATCCACTAGTTTTCTTTTCAGATAGCAAATTCTCAAACACGCTAACAGCATCACCATTTGGAGCAACCTTTCCCTGCATCAATCGTAACACTAAACATACAACATATAATATTTTCTTTCATCTTTTGACAATGCCTCGGAAGGAGGCTATCATCCCTTCTTTGAAATAAGGTAAATAAAGATTAAGTTGTATTATGAACTAAATACCTGTTTCCCCCAAATTTGTACATTGAAATCATATCCATCTCAATTTGGCAATAGCTGCAGTTGGGGCCTCTGGGAGGTATTGCTTGAGTGGAACTCTTTTGAATTCCTGCATTAACTTAGCCATTGGCTGCTGGGGACATCCACTAGACGCCTAGATGAAAGATCACCAGCAGGAATCTCCCTGGGCGAATAGTGGGTGTGAAAATAAAATTCTTTCCAGGTAATCTTACTGTTAGGGATCCTATTGCAGACACAGCCTCAATGACAAAACCACAATGTCAAAGTTCTGATTTTCAGAACTTACAGATGCTAGGGTTACACAACAAGCCTAGACACTACACCAAGGAAGGCCAAAAAAGCACAGGTATAAATAGAGAAGGGACCATTGGGTCAACACCTTTCTTACTTTCAGGGCATTATTCAAACATGTTTCTCACAGAGAGTTTTCATTGGTGGGTTTAAAGCAAGCAGGCATGAGTTCTAGAACGTCACACCATGACTGAGAGGTGGTCCCTGTGATATATCTGCATGAACCATGTGGGGTTGTAAGGGTCTCGTGGAACCGTGAGAAGATTTCTGTGTTTAAAAGTGGTCCCATCCATAGACTGTATCTATATTGGCGGTCACCCACCACAGAATAGTTGTATACAGCAGATGTCTGAGTCAGTCACACAGAGAACTGAAAACTGTTAAGACAGTACAACCTATATCCAAGACAGATGCCAAGGCAGCATGAAGTTACAGCATCATTACAAAGTGATTAGTTTCTGTGAACAGACCTCTTATAGATAAGATTAGTACCCTTATTAAAGAGACCCCAGAGAGCTCTCTCCACCTGTCCATCATATGCAGACACAGAAAAATCAAATGTCTGTAGCCAGGAAGTGGTCCTCGCCAGACCAGTTCTTCACATGTTTTGATCGCTCAGCCTCCAGAACACCAAGAAAAGATTTCTGTATTTAAAAGCACCAAGCCTGTGTTATCTGGTTATAGCAGTCAGAACATACTGACCGTGGCAGGTCAAGTAACCCTGCAAAGTGAAGTAGGTATCAAACCTACAGCCTTTTATTAAATCCTTGAGGCAGCTCACAAAATGTATGCTGACCCACCTGAGAAGCACACTCAGAGAGATTAATCACATTCATTTACATCAGCCAGTGGGATCATTCAGTTAAACTTAATAAAATATACACAGCTGAAGTTAAGGTAGGCAGAACCTAGTAAAACCACCAACTTTAAATATTCTTCCATCTTTCTCTTCCTATAATTATTCCGCATTTCCCAATTGACAGTCCCTGATTAAATACAATTTTTGTCCTATATTTTCTCACAATAGGTGATAATAAACTAGAAATCTAATAAAATTTCTCATCTTTGCTTTGGATTCCTATCCCTAATCTCTGTCCTTTTCAAATATATATTTAAAGTTTGAATGTGTTCTGTCACTTAGTACTAGGTAAGTGCCGGGCATGGTGGCACACGCTTGTAATCCCAGCATTCGGGAGGCTGAGACCGGAGGATCCGGGTTCGCGGCTAGCCTCAGCTACCTAGTGAGGCATTCTGCAACTTAGTGAGACTTGGTTTCAAAATAAAGAATAAAAAATAGGGCTGGGGGTGTAGCTTGGAGGTAGAATGCCCCTGAGTTCAATCCCCAGTACCGCAAAAAAAAAAAAAAAAAAAAAAAAAAAAATACTAGGTAAGTCTAAGTTCATGTTTCCAGTGACCATGGTTGCACAGTAACTTCCACCAGAAACAGCTTTCTATACCTTCTCTGCCTCCACATTGTCTTATTTCCCATACAATATCCAACAAAATCTTTTAAGATTAAACCACATCATATATATGCATATAAATTATTGAGTGACTACTCTTGTCCTTCCAAGGTTGAGTCTCAGGACCCAGCTGATATTTAACTCCTGATACTCACTTCTATCTCTTTCTCATAAGTTTTATCTCAAAGAAATGGATTAATACATTACTTCAGAGGGGGCATCCCCAGTAACCTCTCTAGCTTTTGTTCATCTATCAAATCTCAGATGAAACAAGTTTCTGTAAGGAAGTGTTCAATGTTATGGTGGTCTAAAACCCTTATGTATTTGTGTCTACTCTGGTGGGCACACAAAGGTTATTTTTCATGCAAGGTGCCAAGCTTTTGTGTTAGAAACAGTACTATAGGAACCAAGGCTTATGCAGTGTCAACCAGGCCTCAGCGATGTTTTAACCCTTAGGAAAAGCATGTGCTGTAAGTAGAGTAGTCACTAGGTATGAGTTTTCCAGGTCAGTCTTGTTTTATACCTAGAATTCCTGCATAAATAGTAGTAGTTTCCCTTTTCACTCTGAAAACAAAAATATTAGTTTTAAAAAGTATGTCTCTTTATCTAAAGTGAAAGTTTTAGCTAAAGTGAAATTTGACTTCCTTTAGCCATCATTGGAAGAATTTTAGGGTGTTGCCTGCTACCGACCTTGAACTATTCAGAAATTCACTATAATGCATAGGTTGCATTGGGACCTTAGAAGATATAAAAGGCTGAAATCTGCTTATACCTAACAACACTCATGAGGATCTTATTATAAATTATTAGCACCAGACTTTGGTACATAGCACTAGGTTCATTGATGTTGATACCATTCCTCATTTGGGGGAGGTGGGAATTCCATATGGAGTAATTTTGGATTAGAATCACAAATTCTCACAGAATTATGGGGAGAACTTGAAGGTGATACTTGGGTATAATAGGTGGGAATTTAGATAGGGCCTATATCCTGAACCTAAAGGAATTTATGAAGTTAGAACTGAAATCAAAGATAAAGAACACTAATGGGAAACCATACTGCATCAAATAGATTGAGAAGAGTCTCCTGCATGGCATTTTCAAATCAAAGAGGGTAGACAAGATCTTTGTGAACAGCAGGTCCATTTGGCAGACTCAAATCTAACTATTTTATGAATATCATAAGAAAATGGTGCTCAGGATTAGTAAGTGAGGGGAATAAAAGAAAATGTTTTGCTCTGACAAATGGTGCTAGACCTATATGAATGAGACAAGGAACAAAACAAAACAAAAGTATACAGTCGAGTTACACTATTATAAATTCAAAGAAGCCCTTTGAAAAGGAGACACAACTTGAGATGTAGCCACAGATGAAGGAAGAAATCACAGTTGTAGCAGGAAGTGATACCTCAAGATCTGTAATGTCCAAAAACAGAGAGCAGACAGTGTCTTGGAGAACACTGGAAAGAGGAATTCTTCTCTGCTACTCTGCTACGTTCCTCAAGGGACACACTTGGTTAGTACAGGAGTCGGCTGACCAAGCTTCTCCAGCAGAAACCCACTTAGAGTGAAGGAGTTTCCTAGGCCCATGTCCTTCATGGTCAGGGACACAGACAGCTGTCCCATGGTGTCACACTGCTCATCAAACATTAATGAGATTGCGTCATGAGCCAGTCCTCATGTGAAATGAGGAAATGCCATTTCAGAAACAATAGGAACTCAGAGGGAAATGAAAACTGGTAAATTTTGAATAATCTTGATGGAAAATTCTTGTCTGATCCAGTGATTTGGGTTCCCAAACATAGAAAATTTCTAAACTTAGGAATGTATAATGCCACCAAGACAGAAGTCAGCACAGCTTTTCTGTGAAGGGCTGGATTAGTAAATATTTCAGACTTAGCACAACAAAAGGTTTCTATATAAACACCCAACTCTGTCTTTGTAGCTAAAAGAGCAGCCATGTACAATATGTAAATGAATGAGTATGTTGTGTTCAAATAATACTATATTTACAAAATAAAATGTCTATTATTTAAGGTCATAGTTTCTAACACCTGTTCTAAAAGAAAGAGTATGCATAGGTATGCATAGGAGGCTTCTTCCCCTTAGATATACTAAATGCATTCAACATAAATCAATTCCTTATTGGGATATTTCTGGAGATTGAATTACAGAAAAAAGAACTTGTTTATAAATTTTGGAAATCTGAAATAGATTGATATCCTGGCAAGAGTAAAATAGAAAAAAAAACCCTCCAAATATTATCCTTCTCATAAGTATCACTGATTTTTTGAAAAATAATTTAGCAATATCACACACTGGTATATTATAATATAATTGTGCTCCCAGGTCTGGAAATTATCTTATTTTTAAATTGTGTTACCAGTGCTTCAGTACTATCAAAATTTTGTATGTGCTAAAATCCCATTTGACTTGAAAAATAAGACTCAACATTGGATGAACATAAATCCTTATGTTCTGAAGGAAATACAACCACATCAGGAAGAAGCAGCTTAGCCATCAAGAACCTTGTTTTCTGGCTGAATCTAAGAAATACAAGAACAAGAGAAGAGGTTGCCTGCTCTACACTTTTAATTGAAAAGTCTAAGATATTTAATTTGGGCTTTATACTTCTTTAGTATTTGGAAATCTGTGGACTGTAACTTACAAGGAAATTTAATATTTAGAATTTTAACATATTCATGACAATTTCTTAATAAGCACAAATTTCTATTCAAAATGGAACATATCTACCTAGGCATTACTGAGATATTAAAATATGTTTTTTATTTCATTGAAGAATCCTTACAAAGTGATATTGAACAAGGGACTGGACATAGTTTGAGGAGAGCGTAGAGTTGAAATTAGCTGAACTTTTGATAAAAGTGGCCTGGACATTGATGTGATTGTTCAAGGGATTTAAGTCCCAGTCTTTCACCCTGGTTCCTGGTTGACAGTGCACAGTAGCTGCCTTCTTCCTCTCTCTCTCCTTTTTTTTTCTTTCTTTTTTTTTTTTTTTTGCAGTACTGGGGATTGAACTCAGAGGCATTCTACCTCCGAGCTATACCCCCAGCCCTATTTTATATTCTTTATTTTGAAACCAGGTCTCACTAATTTGCGGAGTGCCTCACTTAGGTAGCTGAGGCTGGCCGCGAACCCGGATCCTCCGGTCTCAGCCTCCCAAATGCTGGGATTACAAGTGTGCGCCACCATGCCCAGCTTCTCTTTCCTTTCTCTTCTCTACTATTGATGTTTCTTTATCAGCCAAACTGCATACTCTAAATCTCTGGTTCAAGGTGAAAACAAACTCTCAAAATAGAGATTAGTAGAAGGAACCCACAAATCAGCATGGAGAGTTTAGGAAGAAAGGCAAAAGAAGTAAAAGGGTGGTATCCCCAAGGACTTTCTTTCCACTTTCTTGTTTGTTTGGTGGGGTGGGTGGTATAGGGAATTGAATTCAAGGACATTCTACCTGTGAGCAGCACTCCCAGCCCTATTTTATTTTTAGTTTTGAAACCGGGTCTCGATTTACCAGGATTACAGGCATGCACAACTAAGCCAGGCTCCTCCATTTGTTTATATTGTCAGTGTTTATTTCCTTGACTGACCCTTGGCTTTATTTCCACAGTTTTCCACTTACTGGTCTCATCTTACTATTTCCTGAATCTCTAATTAGTCTATTCTAAGACAACTCATTCAAAATAAAAGCTCAGTTAATAAGCGTTGTTAGTAACTATACGATCTGTGCTTTAGTCAGTACTTCCAGAACGACTGCAGTCAGTTCTTATTCAGATGCTGAGAATGTATCTGAAATCAAGACAAACAAGAAGTTTTGGGGTTTTCTAAATTTAAATTTAAATTGTGTGTGTGTGTGTGTGTGTGTGTGTGTGTGTGTGTGTGTGTGTGGTACTAGGGTTTGAAGAGGTGGGAAGAGGGGGATACCTTGTACCTATACTCCCAGCCATTTTTATTTATTTTGAAACAGAGTCTTGCTAAGTTGCTGAGGATCTCACTAAGTTGCTGAGGCTGGCCTTAAACCTGCAATTCTGTCTTTGCCACCAAAGTTCTGGGATTAGAAGTGTGCATCATTGCACCCAGCTAATCAAGAAGTCTTTATGTGATCAAATGGTCCATATCTTCAGTTAGAAATCAGAACATCTGTCTTAAGATACGCATTGTGAAAAGAAAGGGCAATTTCCCCCCAACTATAGTTTTACATATTTCCTTCAGAACTCTTTCTGTTATCCCCCTCAAAGTAAATCTCATGTATTTTAGTTTTAACTCACAAAGGGTCCATGTGACCTGATTAATTGGATGCTCTATAAAAATAAATCTATTCCTAAAACATGTTCTCCTTGAATCCTTTGGGGTACTGCCCTCAAGACCTCCTTACGGGCTGCCTTTTCTCAGCCGTTTCTTTCTTCTTTCTCTGAATCACACTGACTTTGATTAATATCAATCCTTTGGGGATATTTCTCAAGGAGATTTATTTTTTTCCCATTTCCCCCCCGGGTTTGTACAGGTTATTTAATAGCGCAATTAATTATTGTTTTATGACCAGATGAAAGGTTCTTTTATTTGTTCTTTCCTCAGTTTTTTTTTTTTTTTTTTTTGCCCCCTGGTTGAAGGAGATGATATGAATCACTTTTCTCCCTCAAAGGAGAAGAAAGTGGACTTTGATAAAGGTTAGGAATAGTGAGTCGAAGGGAGAGAAATTAATTTATTATCTCCCTTGGCACTTGTCATTGCCTTTTGAAAAATAAAAATCTGTCAGAAAAAAGAATTTTAAAATAACATGTGTTTTTCCCAAAAACATAAGTTGCACAGAAAATGCTATTTTTTTTTCTCTATTCCTCAAGTACTTTCTTTATTAGGCAAAGGTGACAGACTCAAAGTAATGCTTTGTGATCAGATCTTGTGAGAGCCAGCTGCTGAGGTTTCTAGAAAAGCTAAATTTAACTCAAAATATTTTTCATATTATATATCTTTAAATATTTCTCTTCACATTTTTCTTGCCCCTGCTTATTAGAGGTGGAAACCTATATCACTCTACATCTGAATAAGAATTTTTGGTCTGCTTCACTCTAAGAAGAAAAGAACCATTGTATAATCAAAAAGGCAAGTAATTTACTTACTTGGAAGACAGTTTCAGTCCATAAGCAATAATGGGGTGGGATTGATAGCATTGTAAGGGTTCTACTGACACTTTGCAAGATGATAGATGTATTGAATTAAGCATGTTCTGTGATGAAGAGCATTCATCTACTGGTTACGCCTATCAGTCACGTTTTGCTATAAAACCCGGAGCCACAGACTATCAGGGCATGCATCATAAGTCATTACTTGTCCCTTACACATTTACTAATCCACTGGGGTTTATCTATTCAAGCTCCATTAAGTGGGCTTGCCACCAGGAATCAGGTGGGGTTCAGTTCGGTGCTACACGTCTTTTACTCTTCTTATATGGTGGCTGAGGCAGTTTCTTTTCATAGGGAAAGTCAAGAATTCAAAGAAGCAAGCTCAACCACACATAGCTGCATGTATTTCTCTTTGGATCACCTCTGCTAATAGTCACTGGCCAAAGCAAATCAAGTTATCGATACCCAAAGTCAAGAATTAGTGAGCGCACTCCGACATGGCGGTCAGGGGTAGACGAGAATACAAAGGTATTTTGAAGCATGATCTGATTATGACACTTAATCTACTCCAGGAAAGGATCCCTGACTTTCCTAACTCTTCTCTAAGAGTCAAATAAATGTTAACAATTTTCTGGTTTTTTTTTTTTTTTCCTTTTCTGTGTGACTTGTTCAAGTGCATGCATTTGCACATATGTTGTAATCTATGGAAACACATTTGCTTATGTATTACAGCTCATTCTAGAAGTCATGAAGAATGTTTTACATATAGGAGTCAGTACATTCAACCAAAAATTTACCAGATGAATGGGCTGTAAGATGCGTGCAACTACTATTTCATGCTGCTGTTTGTATTTGCAAGTACGCAGTAAATAATATTTTAGTGTTTTTACTAAGCCCACCATTTCATTAGTTTAATAAAAGGACTAAGTGGAACAAAGCATTTTGAACACTATGAATATCCAATAAACATTAGCTGTTCTTATTAGAATTATCAGTTTTATTACATTTAAACTTACATCTAAACCTTGTATCTCTATTTTTATTTGTAGTTATTACTTATCTGCACTATGATTTATTATTCTTTTAAAGTGCAGATTATCTCTACTGTGTTCTAAAATTAGGAAGAAACAAAACCAGATATTAATTACTAGGAGAATTTCACCAAGTACTGTATGTCCCTAATCATTCTAAACATTTTTATGAGGTGAGAGTACAAAGCATCAATAAAAGTATATTAAAATGTTCATGTCATCCTATGCACAAACCTGGATACATATGAAAATTCTAGTTTTTTAAGAAAGTAAATTTTTCTATAGAAGGAGAAATGTGGTTTGATAATATGCACATGTAAGTCATTTCTTTGTACTTAATCAAAACTATGCTATGGAGCTAGACAGTAAAGGTTATGAGAAACACAGGGTCATATGGGGATTTTGTACTGCTCTTATTGGGGGATCATTAAGGAAGCTGAAATCTATTACTATCCTCTGTGGTGTGCAGAAGCAAAAGAGCAGAACCAAGTGAAAAAGAACACAATGGGATATGCAGATGGACTGCACTCTGGAATAAAACCGTTATGTTCAACGACAAGCCAGTACTAGCCTGTGCATCATTGAGAAAGCATGATCTGATTATGACGCTTAATATACTCCAGGAAAGGATCCCTGACTAATTCTTCTCTAAGAGTCAAAAAAGGAGATCATTCTTGCTGGGAAAATAGGTTTAGTAAAGGCCATCTGCAATTTTTGTTTCTGTTGTTTACCTTAAGCTTACTGTCATTCTGAAGGTATGTCACAGTCCTGATAGGGCAGGTAAATACAGCTCAAGCAGAAAGTACTGGGCTTTTTTGGACAAACACTAAGAAATTATGTTTCTAGTCTACTAGAGCTGCTGGAAATTCAGAAAAATCTATGTCAGAAAGGAAGGTGCATTCAAATGAGAAACCCAAAATCTGCATATGAATTCATCTTAATTCTTATGGACTTCAAAACTGTATGTGTGTGGGCAAGAAATCCACAGAATACACACAAAAGCAAGAGACTGTAATAGTTGAGTAGACTTAGCAATGGCTATCTCGAGCTCCAGGGAGGGTCTTGAGAGCACTCTCAAGATTTCCACCGAAATTCTCTGAGGTCATAATTTAGGAGAAAAAGCATACTAGTCCTACCACTAAATCTGAAGACCAAAATAAGTTGTTAAAAGTGCTCAAATCCTTAGCTGGGCGTGGTGGCGCAAGCTTGTAATCCCAGCATTTGGGAGGCTGAGACCAGAGGCTCCGGGTTCGCGGCCAGCCTCAGCTACCTAGTGAGGCACTCCGCAACTTAGTGCGACTCGGTTTCAAAATAAAGAATAAAAAATAGGGCTGGGGGTATAGCTCGGAGGTAGAATGCCTCTGAGTTCAATCCCCAGTACTGCAAAAAAAAAAAAAAAAAAAAAAAAAAAAAAAAAAAAAAAAAAAAAAAAAAAAAAAAAAAAAAAAAAAAAAAAAAAAAAAAAAAAAAAAAAAAAAAAAAAAAAAAAAAAAAAAAAAAAAAAAAAAAAAAAAAAAAAAAAAAAAAAAAAAA